>JAKLMF010000603.1:0-12621 GCA_022813555.1 Botryosphaeria agaves | reverse complement strand
TGCTGAGCCCTTCTCTAAAAGTGCCTCTGACCTTTCCACCAACCCCAACCAGATCCCACAACTACTCAAAGATGGTGCCTTTACGCAGCCGATTCCAGAAGGAGCGCTGAAGACTGCTCCTGGCCTCAAGGCCGGCTTCGCCGCACCAGCCAACAACTACCTGTGGCAAAAAGCGGGCGTTTTTGCGACCAAAGCAAGCAGCAAAAGCCTAGGCTTCGATCCGTGCTCAGGGGACAACTTGTTCGCTGCTCGGTGGATGCTCGGTGGAAGTACTGCGATAGCAACGGTGTCATGCACGTTCTCCAAACCTGGTCACCGGGTAAAGTCTTCAACGGTACTGACAACAGCACGCACGCCGTCCCTGGCGTCGATCACTTGGGCGACTTCGGCCTGGTTGTTAAGACTGTAGCACTGGCCAGCGCCAACAGCCAGAATCGAGCCGGCTACCTCGCCGATGCTCCCACTGGCAGCGAAATTGACGCCACCCTAGACAAAGTCGGTAACCACGCGCAGTCCTCCGACCTCGTCTTCTTCAACCTGCCGGTTTGCGATCTGGATACTGTCAGCCGCTCAGTCGCAAAGGACTGCGCCAGCGAGCCGAATCCGACGCAGCGGGATATTTGCATCTTCTACGCCATGATGGGCCACGGTTGCTCCAAGAACCACGACCAAAGGGGTCAGGCGTGGCCACATAGCTACACTGACCCTAACAGCTGCCCTGTTAGACCACCTACTGGCGGCTCCAATAATGCTGGTAGACACATTAACTGCTTTCGATTAATACGATATTGGAGATCGGCTGCCCGGAAGAAGCGTGACGTTTGGCCTATTGTTCCTCGACCCAGGGGTCTGTTGGTGTTCTCTTTTTGTCCTTCTTCCTTACGCAGTTTTGGTCTTGGCAAAGTTTGCGCGGTGCATTTTCGGCTGGTCTAGCATTTGCGTTCACCTAGATTCTATTAGTGCCAAGCTTATAGTAGCACTCTCATGCTCAAGCTTTACAAACTCTCCGACTCAAAGGTTGAAGACCAATCAGACTGTAGCCCGTGAGTCTACTCTTGTTCCGAGCTGAATGGGTATGAACGAAAACGGTCGTGCTCGAATATTAAGTAAAGCAAGTGGAACGAGCTCGGCTCCCGCCTGACTTTGCGCAAGGCTTTACGTGGGCGTCACTGGGTAACCGAGATCACGGGGTAATTGAGACTCCGCAAATTTATTATAGGAATGGACTAGTAGTCATGCGGTCACAGGATATCAAAATGGGACTCACCATCTCTACTAAGCAGTGCAGCCGTCTGCAACAAGAATTTTTGCAAGCTGATGAGGCAGCACGCACAGCGATCCCACATTATCACCAACTGAGCACCCTGGACATGACCGTCGCTTGCCAATCGGTCAGCTTGTGAGAGCGGCACCGTGACAAGTACCACAAAGGGGGATCTTGTCGAGTGAGATACTGGAAACAGGGATTGCCTCGCCTAGTCCAGGCTGCATAGGTGGTCGAAGCTCGTTGTGTGTGTCAAATCCCATTGTAGTGGTTGGTAATTTATGATCCTCCCTCCGACTATGTTTTTCTCAGTCTTCTATGTTATCGTTTTCGCACTTGAGGAGCAACTTACACTATGTTAGTTAGGTTTATTTTATATCCCTTCTAAAGTCCTCTTTTAGTAGATATCGTATAAATAGCTATTATATAAACCTATAGCGTATTAGTATCTCGCTATCTAACTACCTTTAGTCGCTACTAAAGTCTATTATAGGTAGTAGTGGACATCCCTATTACTTCGGGCTAGCTTTAACTCGAGTAATAGATAGGCCGTGATAGTCTAGAATGGCCTCTTTCTAAGTTCGATAGCGTATTGCATCCGAGATCCTTGCTAACACCAGGGCAATGGCGATGTACAGGACACACTATAACTATGTCACCTCACCATGGAAACGAGCCACGCCTGTCGGGACGATATGGGGGACCGGAATACGATGGGTAGCTGGACGGTTGTCTGTTGGCGGTTCCTCGACCAGCTGCACGGACATTTCCAGCTTGGCCCCGCGATCCAGGTCGTGGGCACCTAGCGCCATGATCAAAAACATGTGCTTGCCTGCGCTCGGATGGCTCGCGCCGCCCATTACCGTCCATCTGACCACGCGTGCGCAATCAGCCGTCGTTCGATGCACCAGTGCTTTACCGCCGCTTTGCGATCTAGGCTATGGCCCGTGTCCTTTCTTGGTCCCAGGCGGACGCACGTCTGGAGGCTACGCCAGCCTCATCGCTTAGGTTTGGAGCTAGCCTCTTGGCAGCTCGCCTCAGACTTCGCTTCCATCCGTTCACCTCCATCCAGTGGCAGTCCACGTTGTCTCACCCAACCTTTGGCTAACCTTTGCTACATCTGTTACTCACCATCATCACGTCAAAGCTTCTCCGGTAACATGCGATAGCGTGCATCGGCAAAAACGTGGCTGTTGGTACATACCACCCCAAGTGATTCCCGTGGCCCCCATTCCAACCTAGATCTCGCTCACTCATTCAAGCTTTCTTGACCTTTCACCAAGCCTTTTCGGCACGCCCTGTCCGGACTGGGCGTCCATAGACAAGATGGTAGTGCAAGCCCGCATCATGCTTCTCCACGGTTCATGCTAACTACTCCATTCGTAAATCTGACCAGGACCAAGTAACACTCTAGATGCATCCATGGCTTGTTCCTGGCGACTACCACCTGCCGAAATGTGCTCACCAAGATTCATCCAGACAGAGGCGATTGGCCGGACCTTTCCTGTCTTGTCGGTATGGCTGAACGTGCGGCTTTGAAGTTGGACACCACCTTGCAGTTGTTCGCGTTGGACCTCAGCTATAAAGCCCGGACGACAATCGCGATCTTCACACTTTTTTACTTCATTCCGATTCTTGTCCATATTCGAGGGCGCTCCTATTCTCTCTGCCCCTTAGTCTTCTAGTGTCCCCAAGTGACACAGTCCTCTCCCCCTTACTGCCATCCATCACACCATCACTATGCATTTCTCTACGAGCTTCCTGCTGGCTTGTGCCGCGGCCTCAGTACACGCCCTATCTTTCCCAGACATCAGTCTTCCAGACCTTGCGGCCGCTAAACGTGCCGTATCAAATCTCTTCCCAGCACGGCCTGCCCCGCTCTCAGCACGTTCTGGTTCTGACTCTGGCTCGGGCTCGGGCTCGTGCCCACCCATTTGGAACACCATCTCAGCCGATCTGACCACTATGTTCTTGTCCAACGGTCAATGCAACGATGACGCTCGAGCAGCCATACGAGAAGCTTTTCACGACTGCGGCACCTGGAATAAAGCGCAAGGACCCACGGGAGGCTGCGACGGCTCGCTGATCCTTGCCGGCGAGACCAGCCGTGCAGAGAACAACGGCCTGCAAGACATCTCTAGCAAATTGCTCGCACTGGCACGAAAACGCGGCGTCGGCGTCGCCGACATGATTCAGTTCGCCGCATGTACGTCCGGAACCAACCCCTCCCTACGATGCCTTAACACGCACACTGACGCGACATACAGCCCACGCCGTGGTGACCTGCCCTAGCGGCCCTCGCGTCACCACCTATGTCGGTCGCAACGATTCAAGCAAGCCCGCGCCAGATGGCCTCCTCCCAGACGTACACGCCTCCGGCGATAGCCTCTTTGCACTCTTCCAGGATAAGGGTTTCAACGCTGTTGACCTAGCCGCCCTACTTGGCGCTCACACGACGTCAAAGCAGTTTTTTGTCGATACAACTAAGGCTGGCCAGCCGCAGGATAGCACCCCAGGCATTTGGGATGTCAAGTATTACGGCGAAACGCTAAACACGCCCGCGGGCGTCTTCAGGTTCGACTCAGACCGTAATCTGGCGAACCAAGCCCAAGTGGGACCCGAGTTCAGAGGCTTTGTTAATAACCAGGGCAAGTGGAATGGCAAGTTTGCTGATGCGTGAGTGGCCCCTTAGCCTGCTTGAACAAGGTGTTTGGTTTGCTAATGGTGAGACAGAATGACGCGCATGTCGCTGCTTGGTGTGCCCGGCGGCTCGTCGAAGCTGATTGACTGCACTAATGCCCTGCCAGCGGGAACCAAGAAAAGAGATGTCAAGGCTGCGCCTATCAATGATCGTATCCGCTAGATCAGTCTTCTATTTAGCAGCTGGAGAAGGCAGGGGAGGCGTTTCATTGTGGTATTGGCTTCCGATATCGGACGGAGAGACTATGTTCTATCGGATTGAGGTGTGAGGCGCAACTCGAAATTGATATCCAAGGAATACCATGAGTATGTAAATGTACATACTGAAATGAACGGTATCAAAGCTCTTTCCTTTTATAAGCTGAAAGCTACCGCTGGGTTTTTATGTTGTATTAAGATGTCGCTGAACATCCTCACAAGAACGGTCCAGCTCAAAACACCAACTTAGAAGGCCGAAGAGACGGCAAACATGGAAGCAGGAGAATCAGCCAGATCGACCGTCAAGAGCGCAGAGTCGTAGAAACCTTAACGAGGCTCAGTCTCTTTCCCCCAGTCCAACACCGTTGGCACAAACCTCACAGCACATCCCAGACGTCAGCCAGAAGCTGAAAGCGATGTTCACGGGCGCGCAGGCTCGCTGCAACGACCAGGCGCGTGCAGCTATCCGGCTCGGCTTCCACGACGCCGGCACCTGGTCAAAGGCGCTCCGGGACAGCGGGCGAGACTTCGGAGGTGTACACTCGAGACTCGAAGTCCTTGCGGGTGCAGTAAGGTCCCGTGCGGCTAACAGCTCATTGCACTCCATCCAAGCGGAGAACCTGAACTAACGTTACGTTGTGGCTGGGTTTCGCACTCTCCAAGAGTGGCAGCAGACCCGCTGCGTCTAGCGCGGGACAGGTACCAATATACCACGACCTCAGCCGGTGAAGTGCGTGGAGAGAAAGCGCCTCGAATGCCTCAGATGGCTGGAACTCGGTAGCGGCATGGTGGCGCAGGCGCGAGCGACCTGAGCACCATCGACCGACTCGTATCGTACATGCAACCAAGCATGACGAGGCTGTGTATGGTGTGGTATCGGGCAGCCAATTGGTCTCGAGATCGGGGCAGCGATGTTCTTGATTTGTTGCGGCACCTGCGCGGCGTGAGTAGTGCGTATCTAGTGCCGGAACCAGTAAGTTACTGGCGCTTCCTGGTGCGCGGCGCCCGCTAGACCCCCGCAATTGTCCTGTAGCACGGGCGAGATCGGGCCTGGGAACGTCTTGCGATCTGCAGCTTTTATCAGCGCTGGACAAGAACTACCATGAACCCACTTGTCGCATCGAAGCTGGTTGATGTGCGTTGTGTGCTTCCTGTCAATTGCTCAAAACAAGGCACTTCCAAGGCGCATTCCAGCATTCCGTCGAGTCTGATCGTGTATCACTGCCACAAACTATCTCAAGACCGCGCTCGGTGGTCATAGGACTTGGTGTATTGTGAGCGCTTCCAGCAATCAACATGCTCGCAATGTGCAGCACCATCAAGTCCTGCGTCGTCGCAGCGCTTCTGGCGACAGGTAATCCTCTCACCCTCTTCTCTAGAAAATCTTGCACAGAAAGCCGAAAAGGAGCGTCTCCCAGCTGACCCGCCGCAATGACAGCCGCCTTCGCCCAGATAACTCGACACTGCCCCGCCCCAAGTATCTGCTACAGCCTCTCCATCCCCAACACAACCGCTTCCACGGGCACTGGCGCCATTTTCTTCCAGCTCACCGCACCCACATCCTACAGTTGGGTGGCCCTCGGCCAGGGCGACCAAATGGCCGGCGCAAACATGTTCGTCGTCTACACCTCCGCCGGCGGCAAGAATGTTACCCTCTCCCCGCGCAGCGGCGCCGGTCACGTCATGCCGACGCACAACGCGGCCGCGCAGGCGACATTGCTGGCCGGCAGCGGCGTGAAAGACGGCGCCATGGTCGCTAACGTAAGGTGCGCGAACTGCGCCAGCTGGACGGGCGGAACGATGGATTTTAAAGCGGCGGGTGCGGGCGCGAATTGGATCTGGGCTGCGAAGACGGGGGACTCGCTTGCCTCGGACGACAAGAGTCACAGCATCAGCCAGCATAGTGAGCGCGGCATCTTTGAGTTTGACTTTGCGCAAGCGAGGGGCGGGAGCGAGGTCAATCCTTTTGCTGGTGCTGACGCTGCTACGCCTGTTGCGGCGACTGGGCCTGGCGCTGGCTCGGGGGGGAGTGCGAACAGCTCTGGCGGTTCAATGCGTATGGTGGTCGCTCATGGCGTTGTGGCGAGTCTTGCGTTCGTGGTGTTATTCCCGGCTGGCGCGATCAGCATTCGCGTCCTCAGCTTCTCAGGATTGATCTGGTTCCATGCTGCGATTCAGGGCCTGGCATATCTCATGTCTTACGTCGCGTTCGGGTTGGGCATCTACATGGCGGTGAACTTTGGAATGGTAAGTAACACGTACGGGTTCAAGTGGACTTGAATCGCCCGATGTCGAATCTCACTGACGGAGTCGTAGCTGGACAACGCTCATCCCAGAGTTGGGATCTTCCTCCTTATCATCCTCTTCTTCCAGCCTTTGCTAGGTTACGTTCACCACATATACTTCAAGCGACTTCACCGCCGCACCTTCTGGTCGTACGCGCATATCTGGCTTGGACGTATTGCCATTACGCTTGGCATCCTCAACGGCGGGCTAGGGTTGCAACTAGCTAGCAACACGAAGAGTGGCAAAATTGCCTACGCCATTATAGCAGTAGCTGTGTGGTTGGCATACGTACTTACAGCGGTGTATGGTGAGCGAAAGAGGAAGAGTACCATTTCGCTCAACTACGACGAGATAATCCATGATTCTGCACAGTCAAGCATGGAGCTGCAGTCGCGTGAGCACTATGGGAGATCATCGTCTGTAGGGAGAGCAGGAGGGGCCGAGATGAGGTCATTTCCCAACGGCATGCAAAGACATGGATCGTAACGACAACATGTTTGATTAGCAAGTTAGAATATCATAACGATGAGTATCCTCAATTGCATTCTAAGAGACCACTGAGCCTGCAATTGCCGCGTAAAGTGTGGGTCACTGCTTTGTGGACCGCCGCAGCTACTAACGAGCGCATTCCATTGCGCGCCTAACGCCTCGAGCACGCTAAGAGCGCGAGAAAACAGATGACTTTAGGAGCCCAAGGCAGCGAAGGACCCGTTGCGGCTGAGTGCCTATAGGAGATTCCACTCTCTACGTCCGCTTTCACTCTAGAATGGAATAATCGGAGAAGACCAGCTTTCAAAGCCGATCAGACGATGGCACCAAAGTACCAGCCCGAGATGGGTCAGGACTAGGTTAGATTTTTCATTACGCTAGCTGAAGTTGCACGTCGTCGGTCGATCCGAGCCTGGGTACGGCAGTCCATCCAGATTCCATGAATGGAGTACTTGGAACTCAGTCAATGCACTATTTGCTGGGCCGAGAAAATCTTCTCCGATCTCGTCGATATAAAGCAACGTCCCTGTAATGAGGTGGAGCCGATAACCGAAAGGCTTTTGAGGCGGTCTAGCCTCCAATCGGAGAGGAGAGCTGCGGCCAGAGATGACAGTGTGGAAGAACACACTACTCATGCCTACTTTCCAGAAACCCAAAACAATCTGAGCCAGTCTCAGTTGGCGCTAACGTATCTACCACAGATTGGTAACGTCCATGACCGATAAACTCCTGCAACACCGTACACATACATCCACGTGTGCGCCCAAATTCACAATACAACCCTCTAGACTCCGGAAAGATCTCCAGCCATCCGTCCCGCTCATGGATAAACGGCACTGGAGATTGTGAGCGTCGGCCAACGCGACAAACTATAGAAGTGGACTTACCCTCTGTGAGGTGACGCAACAGTGACTGCGTTAGAAAGATCGAGCCAATCTTTGGTATTCCCGCCAGCGTTTCCTGCCGTCGGAATGTCCTGCGCCTTACACAGGTTCGCCATGGTGGGGTTGATCGACTGCTGCTTCTGGAGCTGAAGCGGAGCCTCGACGAGCGTCACGGCGAGGCCGATCTCTACATGCCACTCCATGTGGCAGTGAAGGAACTTTGCACACGTCAGCGGTGGCTCTAAGATCGCAGAAAAGGTGTCAAACTCACCCAGACGTCGGGATTATCCGCAATAAAGCGGATGACGGTGTAGCCGTTCGGGGCGATCATCCATGTGTCCCTGCGCATCGGCACGGCAGGCATCGCGGCCGTGTTACCATTGTAGCCTAACGCATTCGCCGATCCCTTGTGGCCTGTCTTTTGCTTCTGCTGTTGATGCTTGAAGTGTGGCGGAGGACTGTAGACGCCTGGCTGGCGGGCGACCAGCTGAACATCGTGACCTGGCAAACGGTTAGTGTCTGATCTTATAGGACGTGGGAGAAGAAGTTTCGCACCATGTATGTGGAACGGATGGCTACCGGCGTCGTAGTTGTTAATAACGATTTCGACGATCTCCCCTTGCTTGAACACGAAGGCATTGCTGTTGACGCCATATATTTTAGGGTTTGTCGCAACGCCAGCTGGTGCAGAGAGGGCAGTGAACAATGACGGGACTCTCTATGGGATGTAGGTCACGTCGTTGAAGCCCGCACTATCACACCAATCAGACTATGTTACAGTGCGTTTGCCTGCCTTACTCACCGGTTCTGGCCGTCTCTGAGGAAAAAGTCTGCGTTAAGAACAATCTGTGAGTTAGGAGCACCGGATAGCAGCGGCAGGCTATCGTAGGGTATAAGGGTGAAGTCATCGATAACGTTGAAAGCTGGTACGCTGGGCATTTAGGCTCGAGACGCTGTCGTACTATAGACAAGATTGCCTGTTACGTTTTCGTTGAGGTAGCTAGGTATGTGATCGTATTTAGTCGTGTCCATGCTACCTAGGAAGGCGTAGTTGCGAGAGGCGGTAGACTTCGTCTTAAGGAGGACCCCGTAACGTTAACTGGTTACGATGTAAAGCGAGTCGACTGTTCGAGGCTTAGTATAGACTCCGTCAACCTCGATGATGGTTAATTGATGCTGATCAAACTGCACGTAGAACTGCGAGAATGTAGCCATGTTAACGGTCCTCAGGAAGTACGTCTTTCCCGGCTGAACATTAAGGGAGATGTCTTGAGCGTCGTTAAACAAAGCCGAGTAGGGAACAGGCTCAGGTCGGGCCAGTTCGCCGTCGGGGTTCGCAGTAACCCAGGTGAGATCGAAATTGTAAGTCATTGTGCCTGCAAGGCCGTCTTAGATCAACGCAAGGAGCGCAAATGCTGTGGTGAAAAGTTTCATGATGCTTAAATTCATGTATGACGGTTGCTTTGAGTGATAGCTTAGCCAGAGACTGGGCAGGCTGTGAGTGGTTTTACATAAAAGAAGGCCGACGAGTTTCGGTGTGTTGCACTTTCGTCCATACCGTTCGTTGAGGCTAGATGGAAGGAGAACCCTGAGACAATATTGACCTTTCGGGCAGGTCAGCCTGTTCTTGGATCCTGGACGTCAAGTGAGTTCCTCAATCCGATATCATGAACCCTACTGTTAAAAGTGCCAACCGGCAACCCGACGGGGTAGGCCCATCTAGAATGTCCGCTTTCCGGCACTGCTGATTCCTCTCTCTCAAGTCTGCAGAAGGATTCCTCGTCGAGCATGGTGTGATGCTGTGGCAAATCCCAATTAGAATATTGTAAGAGATGCACCAACACACAAGTGCCGCAGGTTGCAGCGATAGTCGACCCGCTGTCCGTTGGACACTGCATGCATGGCTTGACGGGTACGGGTAGGGAAGAGGGCTTGGTCAAGCAGCCTGTACACCACAGTCGTAGGCCCAATTTAAATTCTGTCCAGAAGCAGGCAACCAGAACAACTTTGCCCGTCTCGAGGATGCTGTACAACGCGCGGTCCGTTAGTGTATAAAGGGAGACTGCAAAGATAGCTTGACCGGAGATTTGTTGGCTGTGGAGGACTTGGAATTAGGTACTTCGATCAAGCCATGCTCCGCCGGGGCTGGCATGTGGCGACTGGCAGACCTTCCCCACATGTTCTTGAGTGTTGGCTGCACGCCAACATAGCGGCCGCGATCAATAATCACCGTAGCTCAAGCTTGATCACAGCCCGACAACGTGCGACACGGAGATCCTGACGACTAGACCGTAGAGTCATTAGAACCGTTACCGTACCAGATGGATCGGTGATAGGGCGATGACCAACACTAGTCGTGCGCGGTGGGTGCGGATGACGGCGAAAGCGTCAGTGCTGGACCAACAGAACCTTTCAAGCCGTCACCGATAGCAGCATGTCACGCTCGATCTCGGTCATGTTTCCACACGACTTGCCTTAGACGAAGCCGGCACGCAGCTCGAGTCGAATCCGCATCGGAAAACGCCACGGTTGAGAGGCGGCACCAGGTCGTGATTGCTGCAGTTAGAGTTCGCTGTGAAAATCTTAGCGTCGAGGTCGGGTTTAGAGTTTAGAAGCAAGCGGGATAAGGTGCGCTAGAATCGCGGGCGAGGCTCTACACGCGGAATGTGCCGCGCTGTGTCCGCTGCTGGCGAGCCCTGGCGCAATGGCCGAGGCACGTGCGGGGCAGCTGTCCGATGCGTGCATGCAGGTGAGGTGACATATCGCCGTACTCCCATCGGTCGGGCTCCGGACGGGTAACTGCACGGCGCTGGCGCAACGATGCTAGTCCGCAGGTGCCTGGTGCTCGGTGCCGGATGACGAGCGGGCGCAAACCCGGTAATCGCCAGGAGGGCCCATCTACGACGTTGTCTGTAACTGATGCCGCCTGCAGCTTCCTCGCCCAGCGCGCGCTCAGGCATGCTAAGAGGTGTCGTTTTCCACCGCATCACTCCCGCGGGCACTCCGCTCAAAGATCCGTCCCGCACAGCTGTCGTCGTACGATGCGACGGCCTAGTCTTCTGGGTGCATTAGTCCACAAGGTTGCCAAGCGATCGAGGATCGACCCTGTCACCACCGCTTTCGCATTACAAATTGGTGATGCATGACTGGATGATATCGACTCGAAATCATTGGACCACCTCAACTACTGCGCTCATCCTCCATGCGTCAACCATGCTCACACAGGCGTGAGGCCACGACCGTCTCCTTAGCGTGCACATCTGGGCGATGATCTGCTTCCAGCTTCTTGGCAGTCGCGATCTCTAGCGTCCACGCTTGCGACACGGGCTCACCGGATACCAACGAACATCCACAACCCAAAATATCTCTCTGTCACTGCAGAGCCACGACTTGGAAAGCGCCTTAAGGCGTATTCGACGCTAATCCTTCTTGTCCCTTCTTAGCATATGCTAGCGAATACTATAGTGGCTGCTGTCCACCTCAGCTGCTTCCCTCAGCTCTTTACCGCATAGGGTTCCCGCACCGCGTGTATGAGAATTCCACGCAAGGACCTGTCCTAGAGGACACCCCCAGGGATACTATCAATGGTCTGAAAAGGGTTTAGCGCAGTGCGGGAAGTAACCATATGAAGCTAGGTAAGGACTATGAATGGTGACTTTGAATAATGCGTTCCGTTGCCCAGCTAGAGACGCGTCTTGCATGGTATCAACTCTATCATTGTTGTTAGCGTGTATATTGGCCAAACAGATCGCTTTAAAGCTGCTACAGTACGTACTTTAGCAACTTAGGGTAACTTAGGGTAGTTGATTTAGGGTTGCTTAGTAATGAACATCTGCTGGAACTCGCATTCCAACGCGCAGTAAACCGCGTCTGCAAGGCATGCAACGGTTGCAACCACATCTCAGCTTACAGTAGAGAATGCAGATGAGGTGTTGCACTATGAGCTCGACTACAAGGTAATTATATGTAAGAAACATTACTACGCTATACGAAATCTGAACCACCATCTACAGAAGTTTCACCTGGGAACTGCTAAGGACCGAAGAGCAATTGTATAGAGGTATGGCCGGTACGAGGTGTTAAAGCCGGCCAACGTGCCGCTACCACCACCATTGGAAGCGCCGTTTGAGGCGTTAGGTAGGCCGATTGATGCATTTCTATGTGAGGAGGAAGAATGCGGTGTTATAAGCATTAGCCGTTCCGTAATGGCGCAGCATTGCAACTAGGCGCATGATTGGAGATATAAGGAGGAAGATCCGGAGCACTAGAATAGGGTTAAAGTATAAACGTTCTTTTCTATAGGTAGCTTTAGGCAATACTTTATGGTACGCGTTGCCAAAGGTCGATTGCTTAACTTATCTCTTAACGGAGGAGACGAAGGTGAGGCGGTAGCAATTAAGCGTAAGTAGAAGGAGGCGAGGGAAAAGCATGATAAAGAGCTAGAGCTAGCGGACGAGAAGATAGTAAAGACAGACCAAATGGGCTAGTTTAACCACACTGGTTGGCCAGAGCATCTTACACGGCAGAACATGAAGTGTCTCGCTCATGCTAGTAGACCACCCAACTGAGACAAGCGGCTACTATAACAAGCATTAAAGGTTATTAATCTAGCGATAGAGAAGAGCGTGGCCGGACTATTAACGCTTATAGTCGAGACCTGTCGATAGCTTAAGAGCGCGAAGCAGGAGGAGATTAATGTCTGACTAATAATAAGGCTATAGAACCCTAAGAGTTAGGATTGGTATACTAGGTACATTAGGCGTTTTATCTATTACTGTCTCCAGATTGCTGCTGCTAAAG
>JAKLMF010000602.1:0-12622 GCA_022813555.1 Botryosphaeria agaves | reverse complement strand
ATGGAGAGGAGGGCTGTCGGTTGATTCGTCTTCATGGGTTCGATAATTTCACCCTTGGTCAAGAGCCACAAGCATACTTCATCACCAACAGAGATCTTAGACATTTGTAGTTGCGCATGTGATTGATGTGCGCCGATTAAGGGCCTCAAACGAAGCCGGCCAGTGGCACCTAACGCACCAATCTTTGCGCCTTTGAGCTTTTTGACTACATCGTAGAGCCTACTTAGTAGACTCGTACATCTTCGCTCGTACCTCATCAGTCTTTCGCCACCGAACGTCGTTGCCGATTATCAAAAGCAATAAGATGTAGAGAACGACCTCAAAGGACGAGCGACATGGGAATCCAAGCAACGCCGTCCCAAATGACCCGCTAGAAGATCCTGACCCCTCTACAATGCCGAGAAGACGAAAAGCTGATGGAGCGAGTTAGCAAAGAGGATTGTCTATTTATGCATGGTGACCTTACATTGTTCGTAGCTGCTATGGCGATGCTGTCTTCCCGGGGATGCCAGCTCATGTGCAGGATCTTCTTGTTGAAGTCGATTTGGTCTGCGTCCGTCTCCTTCTTCATCCGCTGGGCCGACCCAACCGCCCCTGCGGCAGGGCTTCCTGCTCTCGAGTTGCTCTTCTTGCTGTTCGCCGAGGGGTTCATCGGCGTCGGTATACCCACCTTCTTCGCCTTGAACGCTGATTTGTCCGCCTGCAACACTACTTCCGTTTCGTTGTCTGGGTCCGAAGGGTATATCATGAAGTTGTTGTTGTAGCTCCCGGTCATCACGTTCTTAGCGTCGCCGGAGAAGACGACCTCGAACTTGTCAAAGATGCTGTCGTTCTCGTAGGTGTCGCACAGCCGCGGTCGGAGGTGCTCGTGGATCGGAATAGTCTTGATAGGCTGGCGCTCCATGTTGACGTCCCAGATCTTAACTGTCAAGTAATCTCGAGATAGAATGTAGCGGCCGTCGTACGAGAAGCGCACGTCAGAAATGGAGGAAATGATCTCGGAAAAGAATGACCTGGATGAGGGGTCTTCCTCTTGTTCGAACTCTGCATCTCGATTGTTAGCTTTCGCATTGCGATACTATGATGATTCCTGTTGAACCTGACGTACGTTTGGCATGCTGATCGCACAAAGCACTCTCTCTCATGTCGGCTAGCTTGATGGTCCCTTTCGAGCTTGCGTACATGAACCAGTTGCAGCTCATGGGGCGAAACTCAGCAGCTGTGATGACCTCTGTCAGCTCCTCCATATTCGCCGGCTTGATGTCGACAATGTTGAAGCTCTGGTCCTGTATGTTGAGGTTCCAGAGGTTGATTCGGAGGTCGTCGCTGCTAATAAATGTCTCTCCATCACTGTTGACAGATATGCTGTTGATGTGGTATGCATGTGCATTTGCATAGGTCTTACGCGGGACCGCAGCCACGACGGTATCGTGGTGTGTGAGACGAGGGAACTTGAGGTCGGAAGCCGATAGGAAGCGCGCACTCTGGTTTCGAACAGGTGCCCCGCCACCAGCGACACCACCCCCAGGTGTGAGCTCGTGAGACAGGTTGTTTTCCGCCACCACCCTTAGCGACTTCTCAAACACCTTCCATAACTTGATCGTCTTGTCGTTGGTGGAGAGTAGGTAGTGAGAGGCATTCTGCCGGCGACACCACTTGATCTTGTTGATCTTCTCTTCAATCTCCAAGGACTTCAGGTAGTCGAACTCAGGTTCGTGTGACTGAAACTCGGTGTGAAATTTGTACTCGCATGTTTTTTTCTGCTCGCGCGTGCATCAGCCCAGGTCCATAACCGGTAGCTGAAGTCCGATTGTGATGCCAAAGCCACACACCGTTTCGTTCCTCTCGAACAATACCACTCTTCCGCCCTTGTCACCAGTCGCCAGATAGTCTCCCGTTTGATCAAACTCGACGGTGGATATGATATCAGCTGTATTACCTTTAATTAGCTTAATGCCTCATTGCACTGCGTTCATCGTTTGCGAGTCATGACTTGATACGGAAGTCTCAACTTACCCTCTGTGATGTCCTCTACGTCTCCCTTATCTCCGAAGCATCTGGAAATGAGGTTTAGCTACCACACTGCCCTGGTCCACTGCGCACAAAGAGCACTACAGGAAGCATGGTATACGATCGATAGGCTCGAGGCGATCACGTAGAATAGGGAAGAGGATCAACGCCTCCTGAAGCTCAAGATGCTAGTTGAAAGACATGAGCAGTGCTTACTGTGTAAACTTCCATGTAGTCTGAGGACCGTCGGCTTCTACCATTTCTGTAGATGCCACACCGTCGATATCTCTCCCTACACTCTTTCCACGACTGGACGCCAGTTGTAATGTTGGCTCGATGCGGTGACCTTCCAAGATCACTGTGGGTGGGTTGCGCTACGTAACTATCGGGCGCGGTTCCTCGGAGTCGGGGTGAAGGTTCGGCGGATGTCGTGTTCGTCAGGCGGGGAGGGTCGTCGCGTGCGAAAAGGGTGTTGGGTATTGGGCGAATGTGAATATAGGCGTGTGATGTCGCTCAAGCGAAGCTGAGAGGTGAGCGGCCTCCGTATAGTAAACTGGGTGTGAGCTTGGGTACTTGTTCGAGAAGATGTTCCTGTGCAGTCACGTCAATCCAGCTGGGACCCCAGCCAGCCGTCAGCCAGGGCAAGATGTTTGCGGACTTTGCCCGCTCGCTTAACAGCCAATCGCAGCCACGCGCACGAGCCCGCTCTCCCACCATCACAACTTGCCCAAATCGTCCGCTACAGACGAGCTCGACTTCATTTCTCGACAACTAACCTCCACCACCACAGCAGCCATGTCTCACAGGAAGTTCGAGGCGCCCCGTCACGGCTCATTGGCCTTCTTGCCCCGCAAGAGGGCCGCCAGGCACCGGGGTAAGGTCAAGAGGTACGCTTCTGCGACTGCGAAATTGTTCGCAAGCTGCCAATACTAACCAGACGCCATCAGCTTCCCCAAGGATGACCCCAAGAAGCCTGTCCACCTTACTGCCGCCATGGGCTACAAGGCCGGTATGACCACCATTGTCCGCGACCTGGACCGACCGGGTGCGAAGCTGCACAAGAAGGAAATCGTCGAGGCCGTCACCGTCGTCGAGACCCCTCCGGTATGTGCACAGCCTTGCCTGCCGCATTTGGAGTCATTGCTGACAGCAGTCAGATGGTTGTTGTTGGTGTCGTTGGCTATATTGAGACTCCCCGCGGTCTCCGATCTCTCACGTCCGTCTGGGCCGAGCACTTGAGCGACGAGGTCAAGAGGAGGTTCTACAAGAACTGGTACAAGAGCAAGAAGAAGGCGTTCACCAAGTACGCCAAGAAGCACTCTGAGAGCAGCGGCCAGTCGATTACGCGCGAGCTCGAGAGGATCAAGAAGTACTGCCAGGTCGTCCGTGTCCTCGCCCACACCCAGATCAGCAAGACCCCGCTCAAGCAGAAGAAGGCGCACTTGATGGAGATTCAGGTCAACGGCGGCAGCATTGCGGACAAGGTCGACTTTGCCCGCGGTCTGTTCGAGAAGCCGGTTGAGATTGGCTCCGTCTTCGAGCAGGACGAGATGATTGACTGCATTGCGGTCACCAAGGGTCACGGCTTCAGCGGTGTGACGGCACGATGGGGCACCAAGAAGCTGCCGAGGAAGACGCACAAGGGTCTGAGGAAAGTCGCCTGTATCGGTGCCTGGCATCCGTCCCACGTCCAGTGGACTGTTGCTCGTGCTGGTCAGATGGGCTACCACCACCGGACGTCCGTCAACCACAAGGTCTACCGCATTGGCAAGGGCGAGGATGCCGGCAATGCTTCGACCGAGTTCGACGTCTCCAAGAAGACCATCACCCCGTACGTCTTGCTTTACCTAACTCGAACACGTAACATGCTAACAACTCCCTAGAATGGGTGGCTTTGTCCGATACGGCGAGGTCAAGAACGACTTCGTCCTCCTCAAGGGCGCCGTCCCGGGTGTCAAGAAGCGGGTCATGACCCTCCGCAAGTCTATGTTCGTCCACACCAGCCGGAGAGCGCTCGAGAAGGTCGAGCTCAAGTGGATCGACACGTCTTCAAAGTTCGGCCACGGTGCCTACCAGACGCCGGCGGAGAAGAGGCAGTTCCTGGGCACGCTCAAGAAGGATCTCGCTCCGGCTTCGTAAGAAGGTTGTTTTGCTTGTGTGGTAACTTCGTGGCGATTTGCATGGCGTTTCAAACTGCCGCTCAGCTTTGTTGCGTAGCAGAAAATACAGCATGTCTCAAGAGATGTGTCTTGGTAGAAAATCAAGTTTCATCATGCCAACTTGCGCGTTGATTGCAACGGTGACGAGTGGAACAAAGTGACATGTACTGCAAAGCATGCTTAGAACCTCCACTTGAGCTGCAGATTCTTACAGCATATTCAGTGCTCCTTGTTCTATCTCACTACACTAAGTTTCCAGCCTGTAGCAGTAGATATCCTGTCGTGCAACGTACACAAACTTCGATTCCATCTTAATCTGAGGTATTGGTCCACGCTTGACACGGACCTTGGGTAGCATCTTGTGCTCAAAGCTGACGCTCACTATCGGCACGCTTACATCAACTATGTCTGACTTCCGACTTGCGCTCCCTAAACAATTCTACCGCGACAAGGCTATGTCATCTGTTGGGAGGTCAGCAAAACCCTTCTCTTCACCCAAAGCGAAAAAGGATCTTCACTCACCAATCCTAAGCAACATCTTCACCGTCTCCGCCGCCAATTCAATCGCACTCGTGCTCACCAGCAACGGCTGCAGCACATTCTCATCCGCGATATTATTCTTGACGCCACCACTCTTGATGCTCACGCCCGCGTTCTTCTCGCCCAGCGCGTGCCGGTGCCGCAGCTCCGTGACGACTTTGATGCTGTTGAGCCCGGCGTTCTCGGCCAGCGTGGTGGGAATCACTTCCATGGCGTCCGCGAAGGCTTTCCAGCAGATCGCTTCGGTGCCGGTCAGGGAGCGCGCTTGCGAGAGGAGGGACTGGGCGATGGCGATTTCGGGGGCGCCGCCGCCGGCGAGGAGGGCTCTGGATATGTTTGTTAGGTTTCGCTGTGGACTGGGATGGAGGGGAGTGGGGGGGAGTGGACGGGAAGAGCGAGGATTTCTACGTACTTCTTCTTGACTAGACACCGGATAACGCAGTGCGCGTCGTGCAGACTGCGCTCCGCTTCGTCGAGGATGAGGGGGTTGGCGCCGCGCACCACGATGCAGACTGTCTGGGCTGCGGATTTGATGCCTGTCACTTTGAGGATCCGCGCGCCGGACGATTGCGTCTCTTCGACTAGGTCTGCGGAACCGAGTTTGTCTTCCGTAAAGGAGTCGATGTCGGCTATGGGTTTGCAGCCGGTGCTCTGCTGCTTGTTAGTCTTGAGGGGGTTGTGTGGAGGGGAGGGGCGCCACATGCCTTGCAGATGAATTCGACTTCATCACGCTCGATGTCTTTTACAACGAGAATGTTGAGCTTGGCGAGGAAGTGCAGACTTAGGTCGTTGACGGCGTCTCGGAGAATGGACTTCTGAATGAAAAGGACGTTACATTTCGCTTTCTTGATCTTCTTTACCATGTTTAGTAGGTATGTCCGCTCCTCTTTGAGGATCTTGTCCATCTGGCGGTAGTCGTTTACGACGATCTGATTCTCCATCTAGATGGTTTATTTAGCAAAGTGCATCAAACAAGACCGGACGGAGCCGCTTACATCGGGCTTCGGTGGACTCAGCTGAAACTGTATCATTCCAATCTTCGCCTTTTCCATCCGTGCCGGACCACCGCCGCTCTTGACAACCTGCTGCTGCAGTACTAGCCCGTCCACCATCTCACTCTCGTCTATCGTCCCACCCGGCTTCTTCAATATCCTGATGTTCTTCAGGTCCACATTGTCTGCCGTCTTCGGGTCGATGATCTTCAGCACAGAATCTACAGCCATGGGTGCCAGCTTAGGCTCTTGTGACACGATCTTCGAGGATAGGGAGGTGGAGGCGGCCTTGAGGAGAGTTGCTCGGTCGGTGAGAGATATAGGGAGGGACATATCGTGTAGTGTATTTACAGCCGCAGCTGCTGCTCGCTGGAAGGACTCGGAGATGACCGTGGGATGTATGCCTTTGTCTAATAACCGCTCCGCCGCACCCAGCAAGCTACCTGCTATCACTACTACTGAGGTTGTGCCGTCACCGGCTTCGATGTCTTGTGCGTTTGCGAGGTCGACTAGCATCTTCGCAGCCGGATGCATCACACTCATGTCTCGGAGCATGGTGTTGCCGTCGTTTGTCTAGTCGTATATCAACATCCTATCGGGCTACGACTGCGATGCTGTAGAGCAAGCAGAGCTTACAATAATTGTCTCGCCCTTTCCAGTTTGAATCTACTTCGAGTAAGCTTAAGAGAATTTTCCTTAGGCCACGCTGTCGTACCATCTTGTCCATACCCCTAGGACCGAGCGACTACGTCCCAAAGTCAGCTTCCTTGCTCTTTGGACTTCACCATGTCCAAGCTTACTGTCCGTATGGCATCCGCAACAGCTATATATTGCCATGTCAGCTACCGAGCTCGCCATAGACCGGACTGGATCGCATACCTCGCGCTGCCAGAATATTTGCAGTCCGTACAGCCGCCGGCTTTCCCTTGTCCTAGTATACTGTCAGCTGCGGACTGCTGTAAAGTCTCTAGAGTGAATTTACCTTGAAGGCAGCATCGCCTGCACCGGTGCTGGCTACCGCAGCACTTGCCATATTTTCAAGATGAGCTTTGGGTATTAAGAGGGTATTATAAAAGTCTGCGACAACGACACTCCAGCTGCTGTCAAATGTTGCCTAACGCGCTGGATGAGTTTCGAAAAGTCGCGACTGGACGCCAAACGCAGCAAACGCGCCAAGCCATCTGTGAACTGACGCGCAGGTCGTCTTCGAAGCCAGAGCTCCATACAGGAACCATCACATCAACACCTGCCACGAACTCTCTATATCACACGCTCGACGATCGGAGTCTCTTGCCGACTTATTCACCAACAACTTAATCGATCCACGCACCGCATCATCCTTTCTTGCAGGGGTTCTCGAGTAGCCACTAGCCCATCATGCCCAGTGCCACTGGCCAGAACTGGGAGAAGTACCAGAAGAACTTCGCCGATGAGGAAGTGGAAGAGAAGAAGATAACTCCACTGAGTGAAGAGGATATCCAGGTGCTCAAGACCTATGGCGCCGCACCCTACGCCGCCGAGCTGAAGAAGCTCGAGAAGGACATCAAGGACAAGCAGACCACCATCAACGAGAAGATAGGCGTCAAAGAGTCGGATACAGGTCTCGCCCCGCCACATCTTTGGGATATCGCGGCAGACCGGCAACGAATGCAGGAGGAGCAGCCGTTGCAGGTTGCTAGGTGCACCAAGATCATACAGGATGAGAAGGATGCGGAGAAGAGCAAATATATCATCAACGTCAAGCAGATAGCAAAGTTCGTGGTCAACTTAGGGGAGAGGGTCAGTCCGACAGACATCGAGGAAGGGATGCGTGTTGGGTAAGCTATTAATCTGCCATGAAGTTACGTCGGGTTATGCTAACAAATCTGCGCAGTGTCGACCGGAACAAGTATCAGATTCTATTACCGCTGCCGCCGAAGATCGATCCTAGCGTTACCATGATGACGGTCGAGGACAAGCCAGACGTGACATACGGAGACGTAGGCGGATGCAAGGAGCAAATCGAGAAGCTACGAGAAGTTGTGGAAATGCCACTACTATCGCCAGAGCGTTTCGTCAGTCTCGGTATCGACCCACCAAAGGGAGCGCTGCTTTACGGACCACCAGGAACAGGTAAGACGCTCTGCGCCAGAGCCGTAGCAAACAGGACAGACGCGACTTTCATCCGAGTCATCGGCAGCGAGCTCGTGCAGAAGTACGTGGGTGAGGGTGCGAGAATGGTACGAGAGCTGTTCGAGATGGCGCGGACGAAAAAGGCTTGCATCATCTTCTTTGATGAAATCGACGCTATCGGCGGTGCACGATTCGACGATGGCGCAGGTGGAGACAACGAAGTACAGCGGACCATGTTGGAACTCATCACACAACTCGACGGCTTCGACGCGAGAGGAAACATCAAGGTCATGTTCGCCACGAACAGGCCGTCCACGCTAGATCCCGCCCTCATGCGACCCGGCCGTATAGACAGGAAGATCGAGTTCTCGCTGCCGGATATGGAGGGTCGAGCCAACATCCTTCGCATTCACGCAAAGAGTATGTCGGTGGAGAGGGATATCCGGTGGGAGCTCATCTCCCGTCTATGTCCCAACGCGACTGGTGCAGAGCTTAGGAGCGTCGCCACGGAAGCGGGCATGTTCGCCATCCGGGCGAGGAGAAAGGTGGCTACAGAGAAGGATTTCCTTGCTGCGGTTGACAAGGTCATCAAGGGCAATCTGAAGTTCAACTCCACTGCGACGTACATGCAGTATAACTAGAGAGTTCATGAGCTACAACTGGGTTTAACGTCGTTCAGCGGGCATGAATATCTATGGCGTAGTCGAGCGTGTTGTAATAGTAGCATTGCATTGGGGGCTTGCACCGGGTCCTCTTCCAGACGTGCAGTTGACTGCTCTCAAATGGTCCAGGATGGCCTCCATGAGTTTGCACGTGAATGCCCGACGCATGATGTTTACACAGAAAGTGAAGAGCAGGCCTGGTAATAGAACTCTTAGGCACTGCATGGCCGGAGTATGCTCCAGTGGGGCGGATGGATCTTTGGCGCATATGCCTGGCTTACATTGAATCTGCAGGCAAATCCAGACCGCGTGATTGGCCGATGGACCGAGGCCGCCAGCCCGAGTCGTTGCTTCATCACTAACCTCGACTACGAACGCCGCCGCCTCTCCATCCTCTGCCCATCGTCAAACGTCTCCCCTCACGCCGACAAGATGCACGCTGGTCTCAGGCGCTTTGCTGCTTCTCAGAAGGTGAGTTGCAATCCTTCCAATGCCCCTCCGCCGCCGCCGTACAGCACACCACGCGCAAACATGAGGGGGCGGCCCTCTATCGAAAGAGCTCGCCGCGCACCCGTGTACTGGACTGAGGGTCGAGACGGTGGTTCCAACACCCTCGACGCGTGCTTCTGCAGGTCATGTATATAGCGTGAACCTTGCTGACGATCTGTAGCTCCGAGCCTGCTCTCAGGCCCGCAACTTCTCCTCCACAAGGCCTGTACAACGCATCATTACCAGCCAACCGCTCCGGGCGAAGGAGGCATCACACCATGTCAGCCACAAGTACCCCGTCATAGACCATGAATACGATGCCATTGTTGTCGGTGCCGGTGGAGCTGGTCTTCGAGCCGCGTTCGGTCTGGCAGAGGCCGGCTTCAACACTGCCTGTATATCCAAGCTCTTCCCCACACGATCGCACACGGTGGCCGCACAGGGTGGTATCAACGCTGCACTGGGAAAGTATGTGACAGATCCTGAGGCGGTGTTGAGCCTGTGCTTGGACTCGCACCGTCATTCAGTAGGACATCAGTAAATGCTGAACTAAGCTAACTGCCTCGCAGTATGCACGCAGACGACTGGCGGTGGCACATGTACGACACTGTCAAGGGTTCGGACTGGCTTGGAGACCAGGACGCTATTCACTACATGACCCGAGAGGCGCCGCAGAGTGTCATTGAGTTGGAAAACTACGGATGCCCATTCTCCAGAACCGACGACGGCCGCATCTACCAGCGCGCTTTCGGCGGACAGTCCCAAAACTACGGCAAGGGCCAGGCATACCGATGCTGCGCCGCGGCAGACAGGACGGGCCACGCTCTTCTCCACACGCTATACGGACAATCTCTACGGCACAACACCAAGTACTTCATTGAGTTCTTCGCTACTGATTTGATCATGGAGGACGGCGTCTGCAAGGGTGTCGTCGCGTACAACCAAGAAGACGGTACTTTGCACAGGTTCCTCGCTCACAACACCGTCCTTGCTACTGGTGGATACGGCCGTGCCTACTTCAGCTGCACGTCAGCGCACACCTGCACCGGTGACGGCATGGCCATGGTTGCCCGCGCTGGTCTGCCAAACCAGGATCTTGAATTCGTTCAGTTCCATCCAACTGGCATCTACGGCGCTGGTTGCTTGATTACCGAGGGTTCGCGTGGTGAGGGTGGTTACCTGCTCAACTCCGAGGGCGAGCGGTTTATGGAACGGTACGCTCCTACCGCGAAGGACTTGGCCAGTCGAGACGTCGTCTCCCGATCAATGACCATGGAGATCCGCGAGGGCCGTGGTGTTGGTCCAGACAAGGACCACATCTACCTGCAGCTCAGCCATCTCCCACCAGAGATCCTGCACGACCGTCTTCCGGGTATTTCTGAGACTGCTTCCATTTTCGCTGGTGTTGACGTCCGCAAGCAGCCCATCCCGGTGCTGCCGACTGTCCACTACAACATGGGTGGTATCCCTACCAACTACAAGGGTGAGGTTATCACGCAGACTCAGAACGGCGAGGACAAGGTGGTGCCAGGTCTTTTTGCCTGCGGTGAAGCAGCTTGCGTGTCTGTGCACGGAGCCAACCGTCTCGGCGCCAACTCCCTCCTCGATCTGATTGTCTTCGGACGTGCTGTTTCGCACACCATCCGTGACAACTTCTCGCCTGGACAGCCGCACAAGGAGGCCTCTGCTGACGCCGGTGCCGACGCCATCTCGCTCATCGATGAAGTCAGGACCTCTGACGGACCAAAGAGCACTGCCGAGATCAGGAGCGCAATGCAGAAGGTCATGCAGACAGATGTCAGTGTGTTCAGGACCCAGGAGAGCTTGGACGAGGGTGTGAAGAGGATACACGATGTCGACAAGCAGTTCGATCAGGTCGGTATCAAGGACCGGAGCATGATCTGGAACTCGGACTTGGTGGAGACGCTCGAGCTGAGGAACCTGTTGACCTGCGCGTAAGTTGACACTCGAATAGCATGCCATTTGAGTACCAGGCTGACACTGTATCAAGCGTACAAACGGCCGAAGCCGCCGCGAACAGGAAGGAGTCTCGTGGTGCTCATGCCCGCGAGGACTACCCCGACCGCGACGACAAGAACTGGATGAAGCACACGTTGACGTGGCAGAAGCAACCCCACGGCAACGTCAATATCGGATACCGCGCGGTGACGTCGCACACGCTGGACGAGAACGAGTGCAAGGCTGTGCCGCCTTTCAAGCGAACATATTAAGGGCGTCTTGTATCTGTATCACGCGTGGTTATGGGAATGAAGCTTTGGTTTGTCACTTGTAGTTAGCGCTGTACATAAGTTTTTGGTAGCAAAATTCTTTACGATTGTAGATATTGGTATGCTCTGCTCTATTTTCACTTTGAGATGATCTTCATTGTGCAGGTGTGTGCCCATGTAGGGCTGATCCTGCGTGAATCCTGCTTTCAGCCTCCGATCTCGACCCTTCTGCACTTCCAACATCCAGCCTCTATCCACCACACCGATGATTATGCAACACAAACAGTCCATTTGGGCTACAGCGTGTGACCTGCGGCCCAGACAGACGCCACCCGACCCATAGTACGGGTTCTCGCCATGAACCGACCGTTCAACTGGCGAGGCCATGATAGAGGAGGGCGCGGGGCATCACAAGGCAGACCACAAGGTCTACTCATAAACGGGCAATGGCACTGTAAGTTCAGCTTCGTTCCTGTTACCAAAACGTTCTACTGAAGATTCTAGGCAATTGCAAGCCTCGACTGCCTGCCCTCCATCTCGAGACGAAGAACCCTCAGAGCGTGAACCGCGGCCGGTGGTGTAAGTCAACGACATGAAATTGACATTAGACCGTTTGCTGAGACATCTATCAAGTCTACAAGTGCCAGAACGGCAAGCCTCACGAGGGCGGATGCGGCTTCTGGTTGTGGGATAACGAGACTAAAGCGCGAGAGGAGGCTGCGGTCCTGAGCGATTCGAGATCAGAGCCTCGTCCGACGATTACTACGCCAGTTCGAGACAACGGCAGCCGTCCGCAGTCGCTGTATAGAATGGCGTCGCCGCCTTCGTCACCTTTCTCCAGTCAGGGAACACTCAACCATGATACATTTGAAGATGCAGCCGCTTCGCCATCACAGCGGCGTTTACCGTGGAAGGCAGACAGCTCAAGAGATGATGGTGCTGTACATGGAGTGGCCCAATGTTCTGCAGACGAAAAGGTGGAAGAAGCAATGAGAGCCGCCGAGGCTATGATGCCTCCACCGATCACGCCGCGCAAAGCTCCTGCGCCGGACTTGTTCTTGACCCCAAGCAAACGCAAGTATTCTCATATGGACGGGAGCCAGAACGACGACTTGCCCACGCCCGATATTGGCCGCAAATCGAGGGACGTCTACGGGACACCATACAACGCAAAGACGACCCCTAACTTCATGTCTCACCGTTCAAACGACAGTGCCTTCGGAAGCTCTTCACAAATCTTCGTCTCGCAGACCCCTCCCGCGACTCCAACCCCCTCCCGTCCCAAAGACGTCAGTGTCGAAGAGCGCGACACCCTGACCAAAGAAGTGTTCGACCTGCTAGAGGAGCACGCCGTCCCCCTCCCCCACCCCACCAAAGACGCCCTCACCGCCATCCTGCGAAAACACGTCTTACGCACCCAAGGCATACGC
>JAKLMF010000600.1:0-12655 GCA_022813555.1 Botryosphaeria agaves | reverse complement strand
CTTTCCTCATGGCCTCTGTGAAACTCCGTACGGCAGCCTTGGTAGCGCAGTAAATGCTTCCGCCTTGGTATGATTCGCGTCCTGCAATGCTTCCGACGTTTATTATATCTCCTTGGCCACTTTCTCCCCGTTTCTGCATGACAGGTAATATGGCTTGTGTCATGTTTATCAGTCCCGTAACGTTGGTTTGGAACATAGTGTTGATGTCTTCGTCTGCGATCTCGCCAGCCTTGGCCACACCCAGAACAAGGCCACTGCGGATGTCAGTTCGCTATCCGGAGATAAACAAAGGTGTTTGGATTGGAGTAAGCGTACGCGTTGTTAACCAGGACGTCGATATCCTTGAACTCCTCTGGCAGCGAACCAACAAAGTTCCGCACCTCATCCGGCTTGCTCACATCCAACTTCACAGGGAGCACCTTGACCCCCTCCCCCACCTCTTTCTTAATCTCCTCGGCCACCTCCTTCAGAGTATCAATCCGTCGCGCAGTGAGGATCAGCTTCAGGTTCTTCGGCGACGTCCTCGCGAACTCCATGGCTGTGCCTCGCCCAATGCCGGAAGACGCGCCGGTCACGACAACTGTCTTGCCCTCGAGGCGTTTACCCATTGCTGTTGCCATGGTGCGTCGGAAGTAAGGATTGGTGAGGATATGGGGCACGAAAGGCACAAGTTGCTTCGAGATACGGAAGCTGTTGCAGGTCGCGAGAAATCGGCAAGATGTTCGAAGTAGAGTCATACGAATCTAGCGCAGAAAACAGAATCCAAAGTAGAGACGACAATCTTGATTGATAGCAGACGCTTAAATGGTCTCCAATGGCACTTGACGGGACCCTTGGACCGAGCACCATTGAGCCGAGCGGGCGACACCCCACCGAAACCCCGCGATCAGCCACGCGAAACATGCTCGATTGGGACAAGCCTCGAATCTTGAACGGACGTCGTCCCATGGTTCTGGCGACGGCATGTTGAAGAGTATTAAGCAAAGAGTGTCTTGAAGGGTTGAACGGCTATGTGAGGGCTTGTCGAAGAGGCTCGGCATAAGATGACCGATAATCCTAATTGACCTACTAATGTCAGTGCGATGGCACCTCGTGGTGACGTGAATATTCCAATAGGCTGACAGAGGAGGACTGTGCAAGCACTAGAAAGCAGGACACAATCTGGCAGCAAACATGCGAGCAGAGTTAAGTATTGGAGTCTCGGACTTGTATGTGGCTTTCTCTGTTACTATACTTCTCGCCCGTTATAACTCTTAAGACTCGGCTTAACAGGCTTCATTCATCGATGCACTTCTCCACACATCCTCTTCTTGCACTGTTGTTCGACAGCTGCTCAATATCTAGTACGGAGTGATGTGCCCATTTTTCTTCTATGAATACAGTCATCAAAGTGTATGTATACATGCTGTATAACAAACCAAGGACTAGACTAAATCTGTCCTAAATCATGTTCTTTGCTCACATCATGAACTTTGCCCATTGACCATACATTTTGGTATTGCTTTTGGAGATACGCATGTGAATTCGTTAACAGTGTTGCGGCGGAAACCCGACCGGCTCAGCCTTGTTGTTTGTTCTCTCGAATCTTTATCAAGGTTGTCGTCGTTCGAGTCTAGTTCTGTGAGCCATGCGCGCTAGCATAGCTGCCTTCACACATGATCAGCCTTCAGATGTCTGCTTCAGAGTTGTGAGTTGGCAGCCCCGATTGTATCACATCAACCTCCATCTCTGATAAACCAATCGTGGGGGTTGTGAAGACACCCCAACGCTGCCTGGACGTTTCCGCCCACAGGGCTCTGCGTTCAAGGTGGGCCAAGAAGGTTTGATGATTCCATCACGGGGCCATTAGCGGGGCTGGTTGTATTCAAAAGTGTTTCTGTTCTGCATTCACAGGGCGGGAACCTCCGCCCTCAACTGATGGCTACGCCCTTCACAGGTATTCATGGGTGAATGGTTTCCGCATCATAACCATAACTGGATAGGCTCAATCTCCGCCATTTCACGCGCTATAACCCTGTTAGTATAAGAGGAGCCAGTCCCTCGACTTCTGCAACCATTTCTATCCTTACCTTTCATCTTCCAAGACCTGAGCAGAGCCTCGCCTTTTGGCGTCTACCCATTGTCAGGAAGCTCTCAGAGATTACAACACTTCGCAAATCTGTGTTTCTCGAGAACTGCAAACCTACGCAACTCCCTCTCCAGAAGAACTGGATCAGCAAACAATGTCTTCAACGAACCCCCAAGATCCCGGCTGCGTCATCGACAACGACGTGGCAGAATTCCTCGAACGCTTTCACAGGCGTAAGAATAACGCTGATACGGGTAGGACATCGCTGCTTAGTCCAGCCGCTCACATTGTGGCTGCGAAGAAGGACATACGCAGTTCTCCTCTCCTTGGGAGGCGCGCAAAGTCGCTTTCCACTGTATCCACGGCCGAACCAGCAGATACAATGGCCGCCGCTGCATCGCAGCGACAGTTTACTGAGTCGGACTCGCCGACTACACTCACACCTCTCCGAGTTCCAGAGGTTTCACGTGTTGACGTCGACGACCCCTCCGACGCTGAGTCCACTTCGGATTCGCATGGCGCTCGACCAACGCCTCCGTCGTCCCTTGCGGCGCCAACGCTCAGCAAGTTCAACAGCATCGCGTACGACAGCGATGAACGCAAGTGTCTTGCTGAAGGCTTGTCATGGCTGGACCTGGCAGGAGCGAGCGAGCCTGCTGTCCCGGAGCATGCTTCAGTGGACAAGGCAGCACTGCATTTGGCTGAGTTCTGCGGCAATGTTGTTCCACGCGGTGACGAAGCCGACATCTGCATGCACATCTTCCAGGAGAGCAACGGTGATCGTTCTTCTGAGGATGATCTCGAGGAGCCCGTTGTGGAAAGTGCAACAGTGGTTCGGCTGCAACCGATCCGCTCCGCACCAAGCAACACTTCCACTGCGCATCCGCAAGCGCACCAGAATGTTGCTGTGCAATCAAGCAGCACGACGCCGAGTACAGTGCCTTCACCAAACGTCATGGGACAGCACTCTGCGCAGTCGCCTGCTGCAACTCCTGCGCGCAAGCCAGACGCGCCCAAGCCAGATGCGCTCGACATGCTGAATAAGAGCATGGCAAGATTGTCATCCTGGGCAGATGAGGATGAAGAAGAAGATGACGAAGAAGAGGGGACACGAAAACGTCTCGGCCCTGCCGACACTCCTCGACAGGTTGAGGAGGGCGAACAAGGGACAGAAGAAGAGAAGGAACAAGGAATAAAGGAGCACTCTGTTCCTGCCGCCAGTCCTCAACAGATCGAGGACGCTTCCGACGTTCCAGAGTCGCTATCATTTCTGCCACTCTATCGCCACAGGGGGCTTCCAGACCAGTGCCGCTTTTTTGTTCGCGACAACGAACAAGCTGACGAGATACTGCGGCGAGCGGGGGTACAGCTCGTCGAGATGCAGATCAGCAAACGTCGGACAGATGATCAGGACAGCCGTGATGCGTGGTGGCAGCGTGTCAGACATTTTCTGATCGAAACTGGGGAGATGTACGGGGACTTGGCCAACGATGACAGCAAGGGCTCGTTCGTCTACATCAGGAACTTTAACTACGACGTCAACGAGGACGAGGAGGACGATGAAGAAGATGACGCAGAATGGGACGAGACGCTCCTTTACGTCGTTGACGGAGACAAGTGGGCACCCTCCGAGCACCCCTCGTTGAAGCCAAGCAAGACTGCGACGTCGCCGGAAGTCAGCATGTGGGCGTCGTGTCACCATTGGGGTCAGCGGTCTGACATGGGCCTAGACACGATGACCGGAGAGTATAGTACAACGGAGGGAGGCGTGGCGGGTGAACAGCTCCGGCGCTGTGTGGTCCAGAACCGCGCCTGGGCGCATGTTTACCTAGTGAACCCGCGTTCGGGTGCCAGAACGCCATATGGCGCCAAAGGGTACAAGATTCCAGGCCCGGAGTACATCCGTAGAGGGGTTCGCCAACCCTTGGTCAAGAAGCCGTCTCCCCTCGGTCAAATACACATCACCGGGGAAGATGTCGCTGCCTTCGCGGAGGAGGAACAGTCCGTCATCGGAGAGACCCAGGACGTTCAACCGACTGCAGGTCTCCAGGAAGAATCCGCCACGGACGCTGCCAAGCCCCGTTTCTATGGACTGTCAGGACTGCCGGCCGATCTTGACGACGCCGTGACGGACACCGAGCCGGCTGTCGTCACCAGTGCAGTGATTTTGCTGCCAGCAGAACCATCTGCGCAACACGAAGAGGATGCGGATGAACCGGCCGCTGGCGCTGACCAAGTCTCCCGTTCGGCTGACCAAGTGGTAGAGGATGACCTGCTTGAAGACCTTTATGGTCCTGAAGGCAGCGAGCAGCAAGGGGCTGACCAAACGTCCACGCCAGAGGACGAAAGTGTTTGTGGGCATCCTCAGCCCAGCGGCATTGAGGATCTCCATGCTGCGAGTGTTGATCCGGAGATGCAGGTTGTTGAATGCATCACGGCTTCCCCGACATCTTCCGACGCGGCTGTGCACAGCACGGTGGCGAGTGAAGATGTTGCAAAGAGCTCGAAGATACCGCCAGGTCTGGTTTTGCTGCTGGCCATCCAAGATCTCGATCGGGAAGAGGATCGTGCGGTTACTGAGCAAGAGCTTGGGATGAGCCTTCAGCAGCCTGTTCCCGCCCTGCTCGAAAAATCTGTTGCGGATGACAGCAATGAGGCCAATGTGGAGCAAGAGGCTTCACCGAAGGAGGCCGAGTGGCTAGCGGACCTTAAAGACTTCGAAGTCGACTCCGGCTACACCAGCGCGACCTCCAGGCGCAGCAGTGTCGAGTCGGACCGCACCGAATCGGACTGGGGCAGCGACTTTGCGGAAGACGACGCAGAGCTGCAAGAGAAGCTGAGGGCCCCGCGACCTTGGAACAAGACGCCGGAGTGGGAAGTCGACCGCACCAACGGCGACGTCTACCACAACGGCATCTGGGACGCCGAGATGTGCGTCATGTTTCCAGGGAATGCTATCAGCCCTGGTCAGAGTGCTCGCGACCGGGCGCGGGAGAGCAGGATGGTGTTCAAGACACCATATGGCCAGGCGGGCACCTGGAATGGCCGGCCGCTGATGATGGAGGATGTACCGAAGCACATCGGGGATCTCAAGGAGCTCCATCGGCTGTGGATGGCGCTGCAACAGAAGCAGCAGGAGGTTGGCTGGTCGCTGCAAACCAAGCAGGAGATCAGAGAGAGCTCCTGTGTATCTGATGAAGAGGTGCTGCGGCAGGATCCGAAGGGCACTGCAGATGGGACGGAGTCGGCCCAACGTAAACAGGTCAAGTACCTGCTCTCAGCTGGAGATGTCGTGGAAGAAGAGAACGACACCGACGAACCCGTGGCCGAGCCCAGCAGCAGCTTGTTTGGCGGTCTGGCTACGGCGGCGAAGTTCGTTTGGCGCCGAGTCTTCGTGAACCCGGTGCTCCCCTTCTAGAAGAATGGGCGGCAGGAAGGCTGTTACTGTGTACCTGAGTGGGTACAAACTGATCTACAAGGCTAGGGAGCTAGGGGTATGAAGAGATTGGAGTTCGTGGTTTCAAGTCGCTGTGAGACATCCAATTCGCGACTGCGTAGGCACGGGAGTTTTCATGCATTCGAGCGGGCGTTCTATACCCTGGGATCGATTTGAGCTGAGGCTGGTATGCTCCGTCGGGGATTTGTATGGTAGACTCTCAGCGCATGGTAGAGCTTTGTGCAATGCAATCCAATCGCAATCGGTACTTTCAACTGGACAGCTGTCGGTCGTTCCAATCGGCCGGCTCTCATTGACATGGAATCTCAACCAATAATCGACCCTACTGCATGGGTCTTGACACACTCGGTCTCACCCCGCACGTTTTGTAGATGAAGTACACTCAGATCCCGAGCCTCAATCCCGCAAAGGACTGAGCTGTTCGCGTGGTGAGATGGCAGACTTATCGACTGCGGACGTTCAACATGTTTCGTTCAACTAACGACATGTCTACGGCGACTGCTCCGTAATTCCACTCCCATGCATGACCTCCAACTATGACCGGAACCGCGCTCCACAACATGCAAAACCTCCATGATCTCACGTTTCTTGGAAGATTCGTTTCAACGGCTTTCCAACCTGTCAGGCGTTTCCACGCAGCATCCACGTTGTTGCGGCTGGCGTCGCTCGATCTCTGGTCCCCGGAAGCTAAGCTTTCCATTCGGCCCGGTAGAAGAGGAAGTTGACATCATCACCAGAAACTTAATCTGCCAGTGTGCATCTGGCATCTGGCATCTGGCATCTGGCATCTGGCATCTGGCATCTCGCATCTCGGCGCGCGTGAAGGCTTCCCGCACCGCTCGATCCGCGCCATGACGAAGCAGCTCCTGGAGTCGTGAGGGAACTGTTGTTCCCATCCAATAATGTTCGGAGAAATGCGAGTTCAATGGAGAAACGTCATTCAACCCCGTCATACATTCTATCACTGAGTCTGCATATACTACCCTCTTACGCGCCTACAATGTCGCTCTTCACCAGCCGCCACTGCTCTCTAGCACTTCCTCTATCCAATCCCTCTCCAACTCCTCGCTCTACACGCCGCCACGATGTCTTCGGAAGCAGGCATTCGTCAGCGCCATTTGCAAGAGGTGGATGACGAGAGAACCGAAGTAGGGAACAATAGCAGCTCAGAGGACAGGCGGGAGGGTAACCAGGATGAAAAGCAGCAGGGCGATGCTGAGAAGGGCGAAGAGCAAGGACCACCGCAGCCAGTGGGTTTCTGGCATCCAGCACTGAAGCATGTGAGACACGAGGCCATGTGGAAATGGCTCCTGACGACGGTGGTGCTCATGTGCTTCATCCTCTCGGTCCTGTCAATATGTGCGTTCAGTCTGGTTGCGTGAGCATTCAGAGCGCAACTGTGCGGCTAACGCGCTCCAGATTGGGCCGTCTTCTTCCACGTCGAGCAGAACCTCTCCTCCCTAGTAATCTACATTGTCGACTTCGACGGCGTCGCTCCATACAACACCGGCAGGCCGCCCGTAGTCGGCCCCGCGATCGTTCAGTTAGGAAATCAGTTGGTCCAGGCCAGCAAGCCCACCCTGGGATTCGGCTCCCTCCCACCTCAGAACTTCAACAACGACCCCCTCCAAGTCCGGCAAGCCGTGTACGACTGGGAGGCCTGGGCGGCCATCATCATCAACCCGAACGCGACGGCTCTCCTCTACGAGGCCATCGAGACGGGCAACAAGTCGTACGACCCGATGGGCGCGTGCCAGTACGTGTTCATGGACTCGCGCGACGACACCAACTACTACGACTTCATCCTGCCCATCATGAGCCAGTTCCTGCAGCAGGCGACGACCATGGTGGGCAAGCAGTGGGCGAGCACAGCCATGGAGCGGGCGGCCGCCGACCCGGCCATCCTTGCGAACATGCAGGCCGTGCCGCAAGCTGTGAGCCCGGCGATAGGGTTCTCGCAGTACAACCTGCGCCCGCTGTATCCCTACACGACTCTGCCATCCATCACCATCGGTCTCATCTGTACGTCTTCCGCACCCCCAAGACATTCACACCTCTACCCAGCTAATCACTCCACCCACCTCTCTAGACCTCATCATCCTCTCCTTCTTCTCCTTCTCCTTCTACCTCCCCATCCACATGAAATACCTCAAGCCCGAAGGCCACCCGCCCCTCAAATTCCCCCAGCTGATCCTCTGGCGCTACACCGCCACCCTCTCCGCCTACGTCTTCCTCTCCCTCGCCTACTCCCTCATCTCGCTCGCCTTCCTCGTCAACTTCTCCGGCGGCAACCCCGTCTCCTCGCACATCTGGCCCACCGTCGCCGAGGCCGGCAACCCGGACGCGTATGGGAAGGCGACGTTTCTGGTGTACTGGGCGCTGAATTTCTGGGGCATGGTGGCGCTGGGGCTGGCGAGCGAGAACGTGGCCATGTTTATCGGCATGCCGTGGATGGGGCTGTGGCTCATCTTCTGGGTCATTACGAACGTGTCGACGAGCTTCTATGATATCGATATCGAGCCGCGGTTCTATTACTGGGGGTATGCTTGGCCGTTGCACCATGGTAAGTCCAGTTTTATCTCTTCTCCAGTTCCGACGGGGGAGTCGTGTGCGAAGTTTTCAAGGGGGGAGGGCGTGGGCTGACGTTTTCACTGTGTAGTCGTGCAAGCCAGCAGGCAGATCCTGTTCGATCTCAGGCCGGAGATCGGGCTGAATTTCGGCGTGCTGATTGCTTGGGGCGCGGTGAACACGGCGATATTTCCCGGCGCGTGTTACTGGATGCGGTGGAAGAACACCCATGGGGTGCATGAGTATTGGGCATGAGAAGGAAGAACAGGTTGTGAGGCCTTTTTAGGGGTCTTTATGCATTTCAAGCGCGCCGTTTTTTGGTCGTCGGTGGCGTCGTTAATACCTGCGGCGTTCTGCGCGGTTTACCCCCATTTCGTAATCGAGCGAGGAGTTCGGTTAGGAGGAGATTTCGGCTTGGATTACGTGTTTCTCTAGGGTGTACGAGTAATAGGGCTAGACAGGGTCGTGTCCGACTAGGTGGATGTTCAGAGGTCAACGCCAGTGCAGTTAGATTATTATAGAGTAGAGTAAATCTCCTTGGTGGAGAGAAATGCGAACGATAGATTCGATTGAGGAAGTAATGTACAGGAGCACCTCTCAGACTCATTGTAACCCGGCCCTTGCTCAAACCCAACCTCTCGAGGAGGGGCGACTAGAATACGCTTGCTGACACCGGCCCATCCAACCCGTTCTTTTCAGTGAACCTAACTTACGCCATGACTCCCGTGCAACGACCAAACCGAGCTCAAGAGATATCAGGACACCCTTGCCAGTAAGGGCTCGCCTACATTGCCTATAATGCTTGCGCCATGCTTGCAACAACACCATCATTGGTACCATTCAGCCTCATTATAAGGCGCCATAGGCCCGTACTCATTCGCCGCCGGCATCCCACCTGCCCTCGCGTCCACAGCGAAGTCCGTCGCGCCCGCCGCATCACCGAGCCACGACATGTCGCCGTCCACAGCCGGCATGCTCATGTCCGCATCCACAGACGGCATGGTCCAGTTGTCAAAGCCGAGCGCCAGCTGCGACTGGTCGCGCAGCCACCAGTCGCTGCTCTCGCGCAGCAGCTGGTCTGTCGCGCCGCCGCCGAACTTCTCGAAAGGGGAGTCGCGCGAGCGTGGGGTGGTGGAAGCCGCGGCGTTGCAGAGGTCCATTACTGGCGTGCTGGTGCTGTGCTGCGCTGCTGGACGTTGCGGTTGTTGTTGTGTGGCGGTCAAGTATTGCTGCAGGTCGGCACGCACTTGGAGGGGGGCGGAGTTGGCATCGGCGGGCCTCTGGTGGTCGGTAAGTGGCCTCATGACGGGGTTTGGTAGCAGGTTTGTGAATGCAGCGTCGAGATTCGTCTGCGTAAACTGCGACAGTGTCATTTGTGGGGAGGACGGTTGACGTGGCTTTGCGCTGCTCGGAGCGGACAGCGACGGTTTCGGTGATGCTGTGTACGGCCCAAATTTGGCTTCTGTGCGAGCTAAGACTGCTGCAGCCTCTTCGGGCAGCTCGACTTTCCATTTCCTTGAGAGCACACCTAGGATACCCATGGTTCTTCGAGCGCAGAGCCAACCTTCCGCGATCTCTTCTAGATGCTTGACACCATGGACGATGTCGCGGCGCGCATTTTTCTCGGGCAAGTTGAGTAGGTGGATGGTGCATGCGGAATGAGCAATATACACCGCGATATTGCAGATCTGCCGTAAGCCATGCGAGCGCCTATAGAGTCGAAGAAGCTTCGATATCATAGCCGCGGCTTGCGTACATATCTTGCGTGGCGAGACGTGTGCCGGAAGAGGGGATGTGGCTTGGTTGTACTTGAGGAACGGACGGAATAGATGGATGTAGAGCAACTGAAAGAACATGCTAGTAACAATTAGCTGTTGGGATCAAGTAACAGCACTCTCGGAGACTTACTGCATGACAAGCATGTTGGGCAGACCTCCCTCTTTTGGTTCTAACTCCTTAGGCAGGTCTCGTTTCCACGCTTCCAACCTTTGTTGGAGCTCACTAAGCTTTTTAAGCTCTGCCTGCTTCGTTCTGGGCTTGTCCATATCTATCGGGTTGTAGAAGGCCATCATGAGGTCGTTGCTAATCTCGCAAAGCGCTAAGGTTTGCAAGGCGATTGCACGAGTTCGGGATGGCTGAGCATGAGCCTGGTTGAAGCCCGAGTCAGTGTAGGCGGACCAGATGTCTGAATCTTCCACAGGAAAAACGTCGAACTTTGGCGCAGTCACTATGGAAAGCGGGAGTTGTGGTAAGCGTCCCATGTAGTTGGACCAGCATCTGATTCCTGAATGTCAGCACGCGCTGAGAGAGCTGGTCATGAACGACGGGGAAAAGCAGGTATATGAAGGCAACTGATATCACTCACTTGTCGAACAGGAAGCACCCCCAGAAAGTAACGCGTCGTGCGTCTTCTTCCCCCTCGTCGTGACTTGAGCCCCCCTGAGAGGCTAAACCACCGGAGTCGAGATTGAGGCCTAGGTCACATGCCATCCGAAAGCTCATCCCGCTGTAGACCCAGCCCTTCGCTTCACGACCACAGCCGGCTTCTCGAACCGACATCAGAGCAAAAGCCTGTACCGTCGTCAAACACGGATTCTCATGCTCGTCGTTCTCCATAAGCAAGCGCTTCGCCTCCTTGAAGAAGTGATCGCCGGCGGTAGCGGAATCGTCCCGAATCTCTCGCGCAGCGGGCCACGATGTAAAGTGGCAGCCGAGGGCTAGCATAGCGTTGACAAGTAGAGGAGTACAATATTCGATTTTGCGGCGGGTGCCAATTGGAGGTTTGCCAAGTAGGAAATCTCGATAGAACAGACTCATGGATAAGGTGGCGAAGTAGTTATAGTGCCAGGTAAAATACATGTTCATAAGGTGGAGAATGAGTTCATGGTCTGTAGTGACCGTAGTCCAAGACGTTATGGGGTTTTCTTGCTGTTGGTATAGTTCCGCATTAGATAACGAGTGTCCTCCATCCTCTGTATCGGATTCGGCTCCAAGGAAAATTAAGTTCGAAGTACCTCCATGGTAACGTCTCGTATACCCATTCTCTTCTAGTCGCAGAGAGCCCATCTTAGCGTATAGTTGCGTTTCGAAGGTGGGTTCGTCCGAGGTTGAGGGGTTGCTGAAGGGGGAAACCGCCTCCTCCTCTCCATCGTTGATTCCAGCCTCTTTCTCCAGTATAGACTCAGCCACACTCTCAAGACTTTCGCATGTCCGTATCTGGTGTACTAAGGCTGGCACTTCGTCTTCTGGATAGTTGAGTATGGCTTGAACCAAGGTCTGCAAGGTTGAGTTCCGCGTCTTCAGGCTGTCAATGTCCCGCTTGTACACACCCTTGCGGCGATGGTCGGAGCCAGGGTCGTATACGCATTCAGTGTTGTAGACGGAAGAGCATGCAGCGCACGCTGGAGTATTCCCATCGCACTGCACAGAGCGGTTAGTTGGCCGCGGTAGGGGTTCTTGTGCGAACGAAAAAGGGTAATGACGGTTTAATCGGAATAACGTGCCTTGGATTTTCTTCGTCCTGTATGGCTTGCGGTTAGCAACAGGCGCAACAAACTCTCTTCGAGATGCTATCCTTACTACAAGCTACGCATGCTGTGCTCACACACTTCCGCTTCACACCATCCTCACTACCACTGTCTTTTCTTCTATTCCTCGCGCGGACCTTGGAGGGCGCGGGCGCCGCTCTATCTTTGATTCCGTCACTATGCTGGACACTGTTCTGCTGGCCTGGAGAGTTGCCATCCGCTGGTAATGCATGCATTGTAATTCGACAGCTTGAGGTGTCTCCGCTGGCTCAGTCTTAGGGATATCTGGGGTAAAGGTTCGTGCGGGGTTTGGCCGCAAGCGCCTGGAAGCAGAAGCTGTTCAGGTTGACAGCCATCCGCCGTTCATTCTGGCCGAGTCTTCTGTAGTTGCTGCAGCGCTTTTTGTCTTGCAGAGAGGCCAGCTTGAAATTGACTGCCATTGTTGTCGACCACTCGGAGGCTGAGAGCTCAAATGTCAGCGATCTGCAAAGTCGCAATGACATCGGGCGGGACAGCGACCGCCAAGATGCTAAGCCCGAATATCGGTATGCCGGTTTTTCCGGGCAGTGAAGTTTCCAAATCCCCGCCAAAGTCTTACATAAAAGCGTGTTCCGGTGCCATATTGCGTTTAGACCGCGCTCCACGTGGCTGCTCACTAAGCTTATGAATCAGCCTAGACTTCGCCGATCCTTTACCCCAGCTTCCCCCGAGTAATGTCAGGTACCAAACGGCCCTTCTCCAACTCTTCTCCGAATCTTTTCCGGCCTTTCTTTCCAGTTGTTGCAAAAGGTGCCTTCAACGACGAAAAGGAGGGTGGCTGTGCTGCGCTTTTCTGTTCCGATTGAGCCGACACGGTTCCTGCGTCGCCGACTGCCTGGTACTTCCTTCGACCTTCTGGAAGTGCTCCCGCTTGTGGGGAGAGCAAACAGGACCGAATACTGCATGAATGTCCTCCAAGTACTACGCAGGCACGCAGACACGCAGACACAGCCACAGATGTCGGACAGGCCGAAATGCTTAGACTCACAACAACGG
>JAKLMF010000005.1:0-60722 GCA_022813555.1 Botryosphaeria agaves | reverse complement strand
TCGCGGCTGGGGCTTTCTATGAACCGATCAACTTGCTCGCCTTGACAGACGAATTCATACAGGCCCCCGAGACCCGGAATGATTACACGAAGCTAGATGCCTTCCTGAGTGGTCTACGTGTGAGCACGAGCTACATGTGGAAGAAAGACCCGAAGGGCAACGAAGTTCTTGAACAAGGCCGGCGGGTGAAGACGGACAAAATCAAGACGATTTTTGGTCTGTCCAGAAATGGGAGGCAGATCACACACCTGAACAACAATCAAGTGGCATTCGATTGGGACAGTGGTAACGGTCAGATCCAAAACGTCACAGTCGCGCAGTATTTCAACACAGTGTATCCGGGAATACTCAGGAAGCCTAATACACTTTGCATCAACTGTGGGAGAGCTGATAGGCCGGTGTGGGTCCCATCCGAGCTTTGCACGGTCTTGCCGGGCCAGTCTGCTGGTCAAGCACTTTCTGGAGACCAGACCACCAAGATGCTCCATTTTGCAGCTCGCCGTCCGGACCAGAACGTGAACTCGATCCAAAATTGGGGCCTTAAGGTCTTGAGCCTACAGGCTGGCCGAACCGAAGCGTTTGGTATCCCATTGACAACACAGATGTTGACTGTTCAAGCACGGAGACGTGACGCCCCTCGGATAAAATACAGCAGCACCAGCGAAGAGGTCGATCAGGACCAAGGCAGATGGAATTTGAAGATGGCGAACGGATTCCACAAATTCCAGAAGCCTATGACCCTCAACCAGTGGGCTTTTCTGATCGTACATCTTCCAACCAACCGCTTCCAGTACAATGAGAAGAGACTCCGCGAAAGCGTTGAAAGAATGTTCAGACAACATGGGATGACTGTGGGACCAATGCACAGACAGCAAATCTATCGAGCTGACCTCACTGGACCGACTGTCGCAACTATGGATCCTATCTTCCAAAACGTCTTTGACAAAATCAAGAAGGACGGGGTCAAGTTTCTCTTTGTCATCCTCCCTGACAAGAGCAAGCGCGTGCACCACCGAGTCAGGACTTTCGCTGATGTTAAGTTTGGTATCCTTCACCAGTGTATGCAAGCTGGGAGAGACCCTACAGCACAGGAGAAAGCAAAGAACGTGAAATCCAGGGGCGTCGCCGGTATCACGCAGACTGCAAACCAGCAATATCTCGCGAACGTGGCGCTGAAGGTCAACATGAAGTTGGGCGGCGTGAATCATTTTCTTGACCCCGCCGCTCTCAGCCCAGCAGATGACAAGACCATAATGTTTGGAATCGATGTTACGCACCCGTCCCCGGACAGCTCGAAAGGTGCTCCAAGTGTCGCAAGTGTCGTTGCATCCGTCGACAAGTATTTTGCTCAATGGCCTGGCGATGTCTACACGCAAGGTTCAGGGGTTGAGATCGCGAAGAAATCTACAACAGTCGATGGTTTGGAGAACAAGATCGTGGAGCGGCTGGAGCTTTGGAGGGCCAAGAATGGTGATCTACCCAACAAAGCCATCGTTTTCCGCGACGGTGTCTCCGAAGGGCAGTATCAGCTGGTGCTAAGCCAAGAGTTGCCGGCCTTCCGAAAAGCCTTCGACAGGCTCTATGGTGACCGGAAGAAGCATCCTCGAATCACTATCATCGTGGTGGGGAAGAGGCATCACACCAGATTCTATCCTCTGCCGAACGATCGTCTTGCGAGCGATCGCAACGGTAATCCGAAGTCCGGCATCGTTGTGGACCGAGATATCACAGGCGAGAGAACTTGGGATCTATTCATTCAAGCTCATGTTCCTCTCCAAGGAACCGCTCGTCCGGCTCACTACATCGTGCTGAAGGACGAGATCAATTTTGACGCCAACACTTTAGAAAAGATGGTAAGGCACTCCCTTAACAACCATTTTACCATGCTGATGCACAGTAGTTACACAATCTCAGCTACCTCTTCGCTCGCGCGACGATGCCTGTTAGCATCTGTCCCGGAGCGTACTATGCAGACATCCTCTGTGAGACTGGGAGAGCTTACCTTCACGCTGAGTTGAACGAGAGCAACAAAAGGACGGACTACAATGCAGCCAGAGCAGGGTGGTCGGGCGGAGTCCATGCCAACCTGAAGAACACGATGTTCTACATCTAAAACATCGTCGTAGATGCCTCACGAACGCTGAAACATACTATGGTCCGCGTCTCAACACTAACGAACCACGTTGATACCGACGCTTCTGTCGTTATCCTCGGCTCTTCTGAGCAGTTTCTGTCACTGACACTTATCGGAATACCACTTGGCGGACACGCTTACGATTTGACGACATATCTTCCTTGCTTCCTCTTGGTTTACCTTCTTATCTGCTCACGTCCCGGCTCCGGAGGCTCACACCTCTACCACGCTCATTCGACAAAATTCACAGGCAAAGGCAGCACGGTACATTGAATGTGTCACTACCTCATGTCCAGTCCTACTTTGGTCGATCATGTTTTGCTTACTCTTCAAGAGTCAGTTCCTTACCCAAAAGCAAAACTCCACAAAAAAAAGAGCAAAATGAAGAAAGTCGGGATGAGAGGGTACGGGAGGATGCTTTCGGAGCTGCTGCTGCTTGTCTTCACAAATATCATTCCTTGTACTTTTCCTCTGGTTGACTGATTCCATCAAAACTTACCCTCACATTCATTGGCTATGGTGCCACGAGTTTGTTCGAACACTTGCACCAACTTGGCACATCTTGTCGGGGGTTTGGGGATATTGGACGGAAAGCTGAGAAGCCCATAGGTAGCATAGCTCATCACTCGGATAATCAATGCGATGATATGGCCATTTGACATCACTGATATGCCTTCTGTCTTATTAATTCGACGTGAACGAAGCCACCGCGAAAGCCCTCGGTGGCTGACCATTGTACGTGCCTTATAGGCACTTTCGTAGTGACATCGACATACATGAATATCTCAATTGTCTTATCCCATATAATGACCCAGAGGGCTGCTGACTAAGGGTTCACTATGCTTTGAGAGACTTCAAGCGCTCTCTGCCTTCCACCTACATCGTCTGCACAAACACGCGCTGTTCGAACATTCACGACCTTACCATGTGCACCTGGGACGAGACTGCGGACCTGCCGCCCTAATGCCCTCCTACTACTTTCATCTAGTTTTCGAACTATACCCCTCTTGTTCCACAAACTCCCAAAGCCGCGAACCTGCCGAGCCCCAGAACCTATACTTGCCACCACCTGGCACAGACGTATTCACATCTACCCTTCCAGTACATCAAACATCTGCTTGGACGGCTTCGCAGCACGGCAAGAGGTCTCACAAACGATCGGCAACGGTATCTCAACGTCCTGTGAACAGCCGCGACTGGCCAGCCTTATCGCGTGGATCGCTCAAGGACGTCGAACCTTGCACACCTGTAGAGCTTCGGAGCAGTGCTGCACTTATACCTGGTATCAAGAGCGTAGTCGCAGAAGGCCACACGTTAAGAGATTGGAGGTTCGGCGCAGTGACAATACAGAGCATCGACATGGAGTTGCGGGATGCTGAAGGAGTGGGCAACCCGAGAGGGAAGTCTGCCACTGTCGCAGCTGGCTCCAGTGGACTTGCTACAAAAGGCAAATACGTACCCTTGAATCCGAAGAACACTGAGGTCGGCTGGGGAGTGGTACACCTTTATCGCGACGCGAAGGAGACGCCTGGCCTTTACGATGACCCAGGATCCAGTGCGAGTTCCGAGAGCGGTCGCGACAGTGACGTGGCCGAACCACAGGCATTCAACGATGAGAACTGCACGACGCTGTGCATACTGGCCGTCCCTTCATACATGACACCGTCAGACCTGCTGGGCTATGTGGGCGAGCAGACACGGGAAGATGTCAGCCACTTCCGCTTGATCAGGACGGGAAGGACAAACAGATACATGGTGCTCATGAAGTTCAGAGAGGCGAAGAAGGCCAAGATCTGGCGGAAAGAATGGAATGGCAAGCCGTTCAACAGCATGGAGGTGCGCGGAACCCATATCCATCGAAACATGGCACATTTCGCTAACGCACACACCAGGAAGAGAACTGCCACGTCGTCTTCGTCAAATCCATCCGATTCCGCACCGACTCCTCCAACCGCGGCCCCTCCAGCTATCCCACCATGACAAACGACCCCTTCACCCCCTCCGCGCAGCCGCTCAAACCCGCCGCTCCCCTCCCCGCAAGCGCCGCCCACACAGTCGCAGACTCCACCTCTCGCGCAACCGCAACATCTCTCACCACCAAACCGCTCGCCCCCCCAACACCCGCCCTAATCGAACTGCCCACCTGCCCCGTCTGCCTCGAGCGTATGGACGAAACAACCGGCCTCCTAACCATCCTCTGCCAGCACGTCTTCCACTGCGCCTGCCTCGAGAAGTGGCGCGGCAGCGGCTGTCCCGTATGCCGGTACACGCAGAACGACCACGTCCGCGGCCAGCACCACGGCAACTCCGACGACGCGCCAGAGAACGAGTGCAGCGTCTGCGGCACCACCGTGAATCTGTGGATCTGTCTGATATGTGGGAACACGGGGTGTGGGAGGTACGACTCCGCGCACGCGTTCGCGCACTACGACGCCACGAGCCACAGCTACGCCATGGACGTCGCGACCCAGCACGTCTGGGACTACGCCGGGGACGGCTACGTCCACCGGCTCATCCAGAGCAAGGCGGATGGCAAGCTTGTGGATCTGCCGGCGGCGTACTCGGCGACTGGTGGCAATAATACGAACGGGTTGGTGAATGGCGGCATGATGGGGTATGGCGCGGACACGGTGCCGAGGGAGAAACTGGACAATATGGGGATGGAGTATGCGTACTTGCTGACCAGCCAGCTGGATAGCCAGCGGTTGTATTTCGAGGAGCAGGTGGAGCGGGCAGTGGATAAGGCGGCGAAGGCGGCGGCGGCGGCGGAGAGGGCGGCTGCGACGGCCACGGCGCTGAGCGCGCAGGTGGAAAAGCTGAGGGCGGAGAGGGAGGAGGCAGGGAAGCGGGCGGAGGCGCTGGAGAGAGATGTCGAGCGCGCGGAGAGGCGGGTGGAGAAGGCGGAGGGCTTGGCGCGGAAGATGGGGAAGGAGTGGCGGGAGGAGAAGAGTGTGGGGGAGGCGTTGATGGTGAGGATCGGGTTCTTGGATGGAAGGGTCAGGGAGTTGGAGGACAGGGGGAAGGCGCTGGAGGCGGAGAAACGGGAGCTCGAGGAGCAGAACCGCGATCTGAGCTTCTTTATCAGTGGGGCGGAGAAGTTGAAGGCGATGGGTGAGGGGGAGGAGGTGGTGGAGGGGAAGATCGAGGTGCCGGTTGCGCCGCCGGAGAGTGGGAAGAAGAGGAAGGGGAAGGGGAAGGGGAGGAAGTAGGTGGTAGAGTTGGGAGAGGAGGTTTGCTTTGGCTGTTTTATACCCCGTGCATGGAATCAGGCGTTCTCTGTTTGAAGATAGGTGCTGAGGGTTGGTGACGTGGTTCGTGTTCGAAAGAAGTACCATCAAGCCATGTACCGGCTTCTGCCACAACTCAATGCCCTCAGTCATTCTGTAATTGAAGTCTGATCGGCTTCGACTCCAGACGCTAAGGCGAAGGTTCAGTGAGTGGAAGGGTGCAGTTTCACAAGATCAGCACCTGTGTGCAGCCAAACTTTTTATCAATACTAAATAGGTGTATGTATCTGTATCTCGCTGGCCCAAAACTCCGTCCCTAATGCCTCAAGCCCCAAGTCTACGCCCAGCCAATGCCGATTACACGTATATGCCGCTCAACACCCACCACACCACGGCACCCACCCACACCCATCGCAGCACCCCGGCATCCGACCAGGTTCCCCACCGCCTCACACCACTGGATCGAATGCCACCGTCATCCTACACAACAACCACACTCCCATCTTCCTTCGTCACCAATCTGGCCGGCGCGCCCGCCTTCTCAACAAGCAACCCCTGCACGACCTCCAGCGCACTCAACTGCTGCCCCACCCCCTCGCTCCCATCCCACCCCTCCACCCACCAGCGGCTCCCACAGCTCGTCCCAGCGGCCCCGCCCCCACACGTCTGCACCGCGGCCGCCGCGCTCGTCTCCAGCAGCGCGCGCACCGGGGACTGCAAGAAGGGCGCGAGGACAGAGGACTTGGCCAGCCAGCGCCCGAGGTACGCTTTGAAGCTGTACTGGTCGACGTTGCAGCTCCCCGCGGTCTCGCACGCGGCCTCGAACATGACGTCGCTGGCGTTCTGGTAGGGGGAGAAGAAGGTGGCGGAAGCGGCGAAGAGGCCCTGTGCGCGCTTGCGCCAGGCGTCGGCGGCGGCGGCGGAGGCGCCCGAGGCGGCGGTCGAGGAGTGGTTGTACATGGCGGCCGCGCCGTGGAGGTAGATGGCCACGTTGTAGCTCCACTGGATGTGGTTGACGTCGCGGCAGTTGATGTTGTCATCTGTTCCGTCGTAGACGTTGTGTTGCGCGTCCATGAGCCCGACCGCGGTCGTCCAGTCCCAGGCCTTGCCGGCCCAGGCGGTGTAGGTCTCGTTGCCGGTGTAGCGGGCGAGCCGCGCGGCCAGCTGGAAGAACGCGCCGTTGGAGATGGCGTTTTTGTAGTGGTACCCGTTCGGGTTGCCGCCGGCGACTTGCCACTTGAGCCCGCCGCCGCAGCTCGTGGTGTCCCAGCGGCTGGCGATGTTGGTGAAGGCGGCTTCGGCGAGAGCGAGCCATTGTGGCTGGTCTGATGGCGGGTTGGGGAAGCGGGTCTCTAGCGCGGACATGGCGGCTAGCGCCCAGAAACCTTGGTCGTCGTTGCCGATCTGCATTTTGTAGTCGGGCACGTAGAAGTTCTTGTCGGGGCCGGCTTGCGCGAGGAGGGCTTGCGTGACGGTCGGGTTGTAGGAGGGGTCGGAGGTGTAAGCCCAGTAATCGATCAGGCCGCCCCAGAGAGCGCCGGCTTCCCACCAGTAGTAGGGTTGGTTGAGGACGCCGACCTTGATGGGGGGCGTGTCGGTGGCGTTGTTGGTGTAGTATTGCATTAGGTTGTAGGCGATTGTTGCGGCGGTGGTGCGGATGGAATCTGAGGGAGTCAATTTCCCGCACAACTCGAAGATGTGAAATCTGGGAGTATACCCTCATTGCTAGCATCAAGCTCCAGGCTGTTCGTAAGGGAGAAGAGAGTGGTTGCAGCCACCAGGGCTGACCGGCAGGAGAACTTCATTTTTAGGGAAAGGAAAGCGAGGATTGAGCGGAAGACCAAAATTTAGGTACAAAGGAACGACAATGGTAGAGACACGAAGAAGAAAGGTGTTGAGTAGAACAGGAAGAGAAGTGAATGTCGTGGGTGTTATAACCTCGGGAGTGTTCCTGCAGCGTGGAGTGGGTGACTTCTTCAGCTGATGAAACGAGCTGGCGCCGCACCAATTGCACGCTCGCCCCTCCCCGCGCTTGCAGCTTGATGATACATGACTTGGTGATTGGATCGAAGAGAAATCACGACATGCCATATTGAGCCGCTGCTCCGTGGCGATGCGCTGGACGAAGCTTGTTACAGCAGGAGGATATGCCTTCCAGAAGCCATGTGGGAGGAGGACAGCCGTGTGGAGGAAGGTCTCAACCGCTTACCAGTGAACGTCCCTACCTAGCTGTCTAGGTGGCCGGCTCACGGAAAGACCAGCATGCATGACGAATATTGGTCCGGCACGTCGAGGACACCCGGATGCCATACAATGTTGCTTCCTCTAATACATATATATGTAGTGCATCGTTCAGGGAAGCGGAACGTTGTTTTCTCGTGGTGCATGTGGAGAGAAGGGGTGAAGGTTAGGTAAGCACAGCCACAACCTCATTGCGGGGGAACGCCTCCATCTGGAGAAACTCCACGATACTCTTGCACCAAGAGCTATACCCTTAGAGTCTGTGTTATTCTGCTCGAAACTGCGTGACAGTGTGTTGACACTTCTGATCGGCAGTGCGGAGGAGCTGCTCACATGGATATCGGAATATAGTTTCCGACCACGCAGTGATATATAGCTCTGAGCCGTCATTATCTGGTGCATCTGAACATCTGTACAACTCAAACGAGGAAACAGGAATTTGAAACGACACGACGAAGGAAGTTTCCGTACTCAAGGCCTTCGCTATCCAAGGACTCAACATGCCCACCAAACTAACCACCATCCCCTCCCGCCTCTTCTCCACCGACCATCCACCCTCTCTCGAGGACTTCGACGCCCTCTGCTCCCAGACGACACGGCAGTCAGACTACCCCCACGCCTCCTCAGTCGAATCCAACATCCCCATCTACGACGCCCACACCCTCTGCCCCTCCTCCTGCACCCCCGACCCCTCCACCGCCAACGCCCTGCAGGACGAATGGCACGCGATCCTCCTCTCGGGCCCCGGCGTCTTCGTCCTCAAGAACCTCCACTCCCTCCCCCTGATCCACCAAACCAACACCATCTTCACCGCCCTCATCTCCTCCGAGCAGCAGCATGCCAGCGGCCCCAGCAAAGCCGATCACTTCTCCCCCGGCACCGCCACCCGCCTCTGGAACTCCTTCAGCAAGCACTGCCTCGCCTCCCCCCGCACCTTCCTGTCCTACTACTCCTCGCCCCTCCTCTCCCTTGCTTGCACCGCCTGGCTCGGCCCCGCCTACCACCTCACCGCCCAGCTCAACATCGTGCACCCCCGCGGCCCGGCGCAGACGCCGCACCGCGACTACCACCTCGGCTTCCAGCCGCTCGGCGCCGCAGCCCAGTACCCGCGGGCCACGCACGCCGCGACGCAGCTGCTGACGCTGCAAGCCGCCGTCGCGCACACCGACATGCCGCTCGCCTCCGGCCCCACGCGGTTCCTGCCGTTCAGCCAGAGCTTCGAGGGCGGCTACGTCGCCTACCATCTCCCGGCATTCCAGGAGTACTTTGAGAAGCGCTATGTCGCCCTCCCGCTCAGAGCCGGCGACGCGGTGTTCTTCAATCCCGGGCTGCACCACGCTGCCGGCGCCAACGGCACGCTTGATTTCGACCGCAGCGCCAATCTGCTGCAGGTGAGCAGCGCGTTTGGGCGGGCGATGGAGAGTGTGGATAGTGTGCCGCTTGTTGAAGCGTGTTGGGGGGAGCTGAGTGGGTGGGTAGAGGGGGAGGGGTGGAGTGAGAGGGTGGAGGCGGCGGTTAGGGCGATTGCGGAGGGGTACCCGTTTCCGACGAATTTGGATCGGAGGGGGCCAAGGGAGGGGGGGTTAGCGCCGGAGAGCGAGCAGGATGTGCTGAGACGGGGGTTGAGGGAGGGGTGGGGGGTGGAGGAGGTGGTGGGGGTACTAAGGCGTATGAGGGAGGAGTCGCGTGCTTGAGTGGGATGATGGTGTCTAGGAAGATGGTTAGCTGCGGCGGTTGGGAATGGTGTACGGCAGATTGACAAGCGCGTACTCGTTGTCTTTACTGGAGTCGTGATGGCACCATGTCTCTCCTGGTTTGTGTACTAAGGTGGCTCTCTTTTGGTGGTTCACTCTTTCAATGTTATCAATAAGAGTTAGCTGTAGGCATCGTGCACAGTCCAGGTTTCACTGCCACTTGGCAGAGTAGTTCGGGATGAGGCGGCGTAAAACGTCGAGTTCCTTCCGATGGGCCGCTGTCTTGAGCTCTTGGACGATCGGGTTCGATTGCAGCGTAATATCGATGCGGCGCTGGTTCTGGCCGAAAAGAACGGTAAAGTCCGGGAGACGGGTGTGTGGAGGCACAGATGAATAGGGCGTGAGCTTGCAATGCTGCGGATGGTGGAGATTAGCTGTATCCATAGCAGCTATACACAATACAGCTGAAGATCGATGTCTCGATGGTGCAGCCAATTTCTTCGGTCTTCAAATGTTGGAAGTCGACACTCAACACCCGGAGTCATTGTCCCACGTTGCAGATCTCCAGACAGTCGCAAAACCAGAGAGGTAACCACTTACCTTCCCCACAACAGCCCCCTCCCCGACCCTCACATACGCCTCCAAAACCGTCCCCTCCCCAACCTCCGCACCCACCTCCACAACCGCGCCCGTCTCGATAACAACATCTTTACCAAGCACCGTTCTCTTGCTCTCCTCTCCGTCCCCCTCGGTCTCTACTTTCCTGCCGCTCTCTCCGTCCCTTCCTTTCTCCCCCACGACACCCTTCTCCCAAACAATACACCCCTCCCCAATCACCACCGGCCCTTCCATAGACGTGATTCGGCTGTACGCGTGAAGCACAACCCCTGCTGAGATGGTGATAGGGTGTGTGCCGGTCAGGGATGTGTGGTTGCCGATTAGCGCGTTAGGGTCGATAAAGGTTGGCGGTTTAGGGGCGGCGGGTTTGGAGCTGGATCTGGGGGCGGACGGCCGGGTTGAGGTTGATGAGGTGGTTGCGCTTGGGTCCACAGCTGGGGCGCGCTTGGAGGGGCTTTTGGTGGGAGAGGGCTGGGGGGCTGCCATTGTTGGTGGATGTTGTGGAGGATCGGGTTGTGCGCGTTTCGGGCTGGATGTGGCGGGAGTGGGAAGTGGACGGAGGTAGGGAGCGCGCTGTGAATCTTGGGAGTAGACGAAGAGGTTGTGGTGGTATGCTGGCGTCTGTGAAGTGAATGGAGATAACATTTAACTCCGGTATCTATGATGCTGCAGTGCGTCGTCCACCTTCCTTCCACTCTACTCTATTTAAGCTACCAATACCTGCTTTAAACCCGTTGATTCACTCGAATTGACAGACACGCACGACGACACTGTAGAGGTGACGATACTGGACTACAGGGTGTAGCTTCGTTCCAGTGCAAGATTCAGCAGGATGTAAGTAGCGTTTTAGATAAGCAATATCTCAGTCTATCACCAGCTTCCTACAGATTGCTCAAGTTGCGTCAAGACGAGTACAACACCAGTAGGCTATTCGATTGACATTCCCTCTTCTTGCTTCCTCTTGCTTCTTCTTGCAGAATAAATGGAAGCTGTCAAGTTGTGCTTATTCACTTTCGTCCATCTCAACTTCTATGAAACCCCACCATTCTCATGACGCAACGTCTCTTCCCAATCTGACACGTAATCGTCACAGCACCAGACTCTCCACCGTCCACTCACACCCACTCCCCTAGCCCCCAAAATGTCCACCACCCCCCTCCTCACCGCCCAACTCCTCGGCATCTCCACCTCCCTCCTCGCAGCCGGGGGCATCCTCACCCTCTCCTCCTTCGTCGTCCCCCCCCTCACCTCGCCCTCCACCCCCACCCCAACCTCCACAACCCTCCAAACCCTGCGCTTCAACTTCTCGCGCGGCTCGCACATCTTCCCCCAAGCCGCCGCCCTCTCCTCCGCCGCCTTCGCCTATCTCGCCTACCACACTCCACCCTCCTCCCCGGCCAGGAACCTGTATGTGGCGGCGGCGCTGGGGTGTATCAGTATTGCGCCGTTTACGGTGGCGGTGATGGTGCCGGCGACAAATGGGAGGTTGATGGAGCTTATGGCTAGGGATGGGGAGGGGAAGGAGGTGGAGGGGAGGGAGGTGGATGAGATGGTCAGGTGGTTTGGGGGGTTGAATTATGTGAGGGGGGTGCTAATGATGGGGGGTGGGTTGGTGGGGTTGTGGGCTGCGCTGGCGGAGAGGTAGAGGGGGATGATGGTGCGGAGGTATGTGGCGGGCGGAGCAAGGCGGGAAATTGGGTTGGCTGCAATTTCTTTGAATTGGAAAATGGACGTGACAGGGGCGGAAGGGTTGGGGACTGGTCTCTCTTCTTCACAACTCGAACAACATTGAGGTTGCGTTGACATCTCGGGGCCATAAAGTCGCATAGAATGAATTTGACACGGGACTGTATTGTTACGATAGAGTACACTGCATCTGCTACCCAACCATCTGGAACCCGCTGAAAGTGCACCAACGGTCGAGAGTTAAGAAAGAATTACCGCAAAGATGCAAATTTGGTATCCCCTCCCTCTCCAAGCAAACTCCATGTAAATGCAAACAAGACTTCAACCCGGCCTCCAACCTCCCCAACCAGTATCGACCTCACACTTAGGCATCATCCGCACCATCTCCCTCCCCCCCACCCTCCCGCTCACCCCCATCTTCCGCACCCTCAACCCTCTCATCTTCACCCTCCTCCCCTTCCACTCCCCGCCCTCTAGCCTGCCCATCATCCTCCTCCTCCTCCTCCTCCCCCTCCCCATCAACGACCTCCACCGTACCCAACGCACTCCTCGCCTTCCTCACAACCCCCGGACTCTTCCCTACTCCAACCCCATTGACCCCACCCGCCCCCGCTCCAGCCGCCGCCCCCGTCCCCGACACCGCCCTCCTCAGCGGCGTCGCCGTCCTTCTCCGACTCCCAAACGGCCTCGTCCTACTACGCCTCACGCTCGTCGCGCCCGCAGCCCCACTGGACGGCTTCCCCGGCATTGGGGGGAAGATCTCGAAGCGCGTGGGCGGAATGGAGTCGTCTGCTTCCTCGCCCGCTTCTGCCTCCTCGTCCTCGGTGTGGGAGGCGGTGATGCCGTTGGGGCGGGGGGTCAGGCGGCGGGAGGGGGAGCGCGAGAGGGCGGGGAGTTGTTTGTCTTCGTCGTGCGGGGTTGGGACTTGTGCTTCTGCCGGCACCACATCCTGCGGGGAGTTGTTGAAGCCGTTTGGCAGGCTGTGGGTGGCGTGGGTTTGGTGCTCCCGCTGCGCCAGCTGCACGCCCTCCTCCGGTGTTTCGGCGTCTTCGTCTTCGTTCTCGCGGGGCGCGATGGTGTGCAGTGCCGGCACCTCCTCGTGCGGCCCGTGGCCCATGACGTATGGCGTCCAGACGAGCGCGGCGGGGTGGATGCGCGGCCAGTTCTTGCGCTCGTAGTTGGCGATGTAGTCGCGGTAGAACGGATAGTCCAAGCGCAGAGCGTATCTCTTAGTGACGGGATCGCGGACGATGGCGCGCAGGCCCTCGAGCGCGGAGACGATGTCGTCGGCCGTCATGCCCGTGCGCCGCATGATTGTGGGTATGCTCAGTTTGGAGGACGGTTTCTGGGACAAGAGTTGGTAGCACATTATGAGGCGCCAGTAGCCGCGATAGGAGACGAGACCCATATCTGAGAGCGGCTTTTCGGGACTGCCGGTTCTGAGCTCTTCGCGCGTTAGGAGGTAGGAGAATTCGATGAGCATGTGGCCGAAGCCTTTTCTTTGGTGGATGGGGAGGACGAGGATGCAGGAGACGTTGTTCATGCTTGAGGGGCGTTTTTCCTTCGAGAAGTAGCCGACGAAGTGACATCCAAACTCGTCGTTTTCGGTCATGACGTAGAAGAGAAAAGGTTCAACGTCGTAGTAGAGAGTCTTTGAGCCGAGGAAGAGCTTTGCTAAAAGACAAAGATTCTGGCAATAGACTGGATTCTTGCGTCCGTCGACTTCGAAGAATGAGTATCGGCCGTCACGGTAGATTTCGTCGCCCGGAGGGTGCTTCGCCGGACATTTGAGCTGGCCACATATTAGCCATCACATATCTTGGGGCAAGCAGTCGATGCAAACTATGCACTTACCTTGTGCCTCCATGCCACATAGTCTGAGTTCATGTACTTCAGACAGAACTCGCAGATGTAAAGCACCCTATTTCGACTGTACTCTTCCGGATACGGCGCAGCGTGCCACGTATCGATCTCGTAGCCACCAAAGTTGATGCATTTGATCTTACTGGGAGGACCAGAGACCTTGTGCGGAGTGCGGCCGGCCTCTTGTGCACTGTACATGGCAGCTTGCTTCTGCCTCCAGTCTTCTTCAGCCTTCAGTCTCGCATCCTCGAAGCGCTTTCGATCGACAGCTTGTGGGAAGGTTTTCGAAGTGTCTGCTTCTACATCGTTCAAGATACCACCGTAGGGCTTCAGTTTCGACTCCTCTTGTTCGCGGTCCCCAAATCCGTAGAACGGCACTGCATAGGTCGTCTGGATGGCAGGATAATGTGACGGTTCTGGTTCCGGCGGTGGTGGTGGTTGGATTTTCTTGTTTCGATCCCGAGCCGGTCGCTTCTTCCGCTTCTTGGACAGGATATCCAGAATCTTGTTCGGATCAAGATTGAAAGAGACAATGAGGCTGATGCCTCCGGAGTCTACAACATGAACCAGTGGCTTGTCGGTTTTCCTGGTCCGTCGCGGTCGGGACGAGCGAACGGGCGGTGACCCTTCTTCTTCCTCTTCGTCAGATGCCGCATCGTTAGCACCATCGTGAACAATGTCATCAAACATTGCAGCGCGTGCAGTGTCGGGAGACCGTGATGTCCCATCTAATTGAACCTCGATGCCAGAAGCAGCCTCAGATGGACGCCGCCGCTTTCGAATCGGCCGTGAGGGTAATTCGGCCTCGTCAGACGCCTTTCTCTTGCGCAACGATCTAGAGCCGTCCATGGGATCATCGTCAAGGATGAGAGTGTTGAAGACCGAGTGTGAGTCCGGCTTGACGGCACCGCGTGACGATGGCAGTAGATCTCTTGCGATCTTTGGTGCAGAGGATCTTCGACGAGCGGCTGAGTTAGGGGAACTCTTGACATCCTCTTCCAGCCCATTCTCGACACACGTATTGCAGCGCCAGTGCGCAGCGTCTGTTTCGGATGTCAGTACATACAGGCTTCCCATGTAGTCCCGGATGATTGGGTCCTACCATCTTGGTCCCGAAGAGAGTTAGCGTTCCGAGCGCACTGCCGATGGGCTGCAGGAACGTGAAGCTTCAGTTAGCGTGCATCCTTTCCCATACGAAATCAAATCCACGATGGGATGCATCAAGACGTACCATTATCCCCACACACGGCACATGCCAAGTACTCTTCAAATTCCTCGCTTGGGTCGTGTTCTTCGTCTTCCCCGCAGAACCTGGGGTTGCGTCAGCACAGCGAAGTAACTATCCCGGTGATAGAACAACACTTACACGCATCGATTTGGGTCTGCAACTTCAGTATCGGCCTCTTCCGCAGCATCGCTTCTTCCTTCCCAATCATTCTCCGCCTCGGTATCCGTGTCACTGCCGCTGGAATCGTCCTCACTCCCATCGCTCTTCGCGTCCGACGATGAATCTATGATAGCCTCCTCATCACCATCGTCCGAAGCATCGTCTCCCTCAGGCACCTTGACAGCACCGACAGTGTCCCCAGCGTCCTCTTCGTCATCCACTTCCTCTCCCTCTGCATCCACGCCTGACCCTTCAACTTCAGAGTTGTGCGCCTCTAGCCCAGTCGTGTCCCCCGCTTCCACCGTGCTTATGTCCTCCTCACCCTCAGCGTCCACATCGCTGTCTTCTGCTGTGTTGTGCATTGCGTGGCCTGACACCCTGCTGGGCTCAGGGGCCCTGGCATACGTCAAGACAGTCGCCAGCTTGGATGTGAAGTAATCCAGCTTAGTGTGCTCCTAAGATGCTCTCGGACGACGATCCAGGTGCCGTACCGCGAGCCTGCCGTTTGAGAGTGTTCATGTAGTGATGGTGATGGCGCGCTGGCAGGGCGTCCGTCTTGCAGTCGATCAACACCACTGCATCCTACTTCACGTATTCGAGTGCATGTCCCAGTACGTCTGCCCTCCAACAGGATGTGTGATCGCGGTGATGTTGATTTGAGTTGTTTTCGAGGCGACGTCGTCGCGCGACGAGTCGTGATCGATGGCCGCGCCGAGCGCGTTCTAAGGCTCAACAAGGGGGATCTCGTGGGCCTTCGCGATTCAAAGTGGTTTCCGGGGCTTTGCGACAGTAATAGCGATCGTGGAATTGACGCAGGAGGTCTTGATGATGAGCTTTGGCGTGTGGCCGGTGTTGCCCTCTCTCAAGATCGCTGACCAATGAGCTTGCTCGCTCGGACCCTCACTTCAACTCCTCCCCGGCCGAGCAACAGCGACGCCGACGACTACGAGCAGCTGGGGGCAGTCCGACACCAGCGCAGCAGTGCCTCCGAAGCAATTACACGACAACTACACCTCGAATCCACGATCAGACAGTCATGGGTGTTCCCTTTGAGGCTTTCCTCCCGTACGGGATTATGCTAGGCGTACGTCCACGGTCGCGGTCACCCACCGCCGCCCACTGACGTCTCACTTAGATGTTCGGCTTCACAGGCGCAGCTTTGTCAAAGATCAGGCACATGCAGAACGGTGGCAAGAGGGCGAGGCACTCCATTGACCAGTGGGACAGGGTATGCAGCGCAACTTCACATGCAGTGGATAACATAGCTAACGACGCCCTAGCAAAGTACGGCAGCGCAACCTTCTTCGAAACACGACATACTGACCGAGCGCAGTGATGGACCGCGATCGGAGGTTGACGGGCTTTCTGAGGGGACAGACAGACAATCCGCAGGCACCACCGGGCTTCGAGCTGAACAATCCATGGAGGGTAGGTGAAGCTGTCGCCCGGGTCTCATGCTGTGCTAACGCCAGATACAGCTCGAGAAGCGTATCACTTGAGCTCTGTAGCGATTCGGGATACAATGCATTCTGCTTATTTCGACTTGATTTCCGAACCCATCCCTTTGATCCCTTCCTTCTCACTAGGGCTCAATCTGATATCAAAGACCTCGTCCAGCGCTTGCAGTCTCTGGTCCTCGTTCTCGAATACGCGTTCTGTCTCGGTCCTTCCATGTTCCCTTCGCTTGAGTTTGTTCTGCAGGATTACAACTCCGATTACCTCATCCCCGCTGTCTCCACCTAGTAACATCTTAGAACATACAATCTCTCTAGTGAACCACGTCTTGCTACTCGTACTCGTGTAGTAATTCATGAGGTTGTAGTCGCTCGGCAAAAACTCCACTTCCGTGAAACAATACATATCTTGCCATTCACTCTCGTCGTTGATGCGGTGCTGAAAGACCCAGATGCGTTGATTAGGATCCGTGTGCTCGTCGATATTCTTATACAGAAGGCGGGCCGACGCCGGGGCTATGTTGGTGGCGGTTATGCCGTCTTTGAGCGGAAGCGGATGGACGCTGCAATTAGGCCCGAAACCGACATCAACCCAGTATTTCGTGTTGTCGATGGTGACAAAGTTGATCATGTGGCTCCTACGGTCGCTGTCAACTCTTACTCATAGAGGCACGTGAAGGAGATTCACATACCAGCCAAGATAACCACTACCTTCGTTCACACGAGCACCCGAGGAATACAGTGTATAGCCCAGACTCCTGAGCACAGTCCCGAAAACGGAGTTGTTTTCCATGCAATACCCACCTCTCCCTTCACTCTCCACAATCTTCTTGTATAGTTCATCTGGATGTAACGTGATCTGCTTGTACTGAGAGTAATGTAGGCTCAAATTCTCAAACGGCACAGCGGCCAATTGATACCGCTGGAGCAGGCCTAGATACTCCAGAGCATCTTCAGGCTTCTCTGAAGATACATCGTACTTGCGGCGGTTCTCTGGCAGCTTGATCCGCTCGTAGTAGCAGCGGAGCTGCTCTTGGGTATATGTTGGACGCTTCGAGGCCATTGAAAATCACAAGTGTTTTGGTGGTATGTACAATGGCGCTCAGAACCTTACATATACTTACTGCAGAGACGATTGTATGTCACTGTTTCATGACTCGATTCCGGTAGAACCGGCGGATGATGCCAAGACACTACATACATGAACGGCACGCGCAACTATCCCTGTCAAACAGGGGAAACCTTGGAACAGCGCCATCAGAAAGGATCTCGTGTTCGCGTCTCCTTATATAGATTCTCTACATGCTGACAGCTTGTATATACACGAAGTCATACTCTCTCTCACTCTCAATCTCACTCTCAATCTCACTCTCTTTCCGCATATGGACGCGTGACATGTCAGACCTCACCGCCACATTCCTGATTCGTTGACAGTTGCCCGTTCTATAATTCCCCAGGCGCGACTGCCCCCATCCTCGAGTCCTCGAACTCTCAGGTCCCCTGGGCCGCTCTTCCACAATGCAAAGCGGCGCGCGTACACCCTACTATGCCAATGGCGCCGATATGAGCCTCGACTACTTTGGCCTCAGCCCCCGTACGGGCGATACTAACTTCGCCCGCACGCCGTCCCCCAGCTACGAGGACCCACTAGCGCAGTATGGCTCCAACGCGATCATCCCGCACCCCGACGTGCTTCTCGAAGGATACAAGCTTCCACTATCCGAATCGCACATGGCCACCCACGAACGTCCCCACACTCCGCGCGAACCGCGCGGCTCTGCCCTTCTCGATGCGAGCGACCCAGTCGCAATGCACCTTTTGGTGACGACGGCGATCGGGGACAGCCAGGAATACGAAGTGCTCTCGTTCGAGGAGCTGGAAGCGCTGAAGAAGGAACAACTGAACCTGGTGTCACGCATCGATGGGACGAGGCGCAAGTTGATGCTAGAATCGAAGGTCCGAGACGCAGCTCAGTCGCTGAACCGGTTATACTCAAAGAAAAGCAAAGCCGCCGATAGACCATCTCCGAAACATAGGAGGAGTTTTAGAGGTAGTCACGGCAGTAATGAGAGTATCAAGAAGGATGCCGCGCTCCGCTCGGAGGACGAGCTGGCGGCTAGTTCCAAGAGATGCGACGAGTTGTCGCGGGAGCTTTATCAGCTGGAGATCCGGTCTAAACAAGCACAAGAGAAGTTGCTGAAGCACACTGCCGGGGTATTGCAGATGACACACAACGGGTCGGCGAAGGGAGGCCAAGGTCTGCCAGGGACTGAAGGACTGGCGAATGGCATTATGCCAGATAGCCCCGTCAGCGTCTACACCTACGAAACGGGCAGAGCAAGGGTCGTCTCCATAGGACCGGACAAGTTCGATGAGAGGAGTCTGTACCGATCGCCAGATCAACTCGACGGTATTGTGGAAAAAGACATACGGCCAATGCCGAAACGGTCGCAGAGGTTAAGTCGCGTGACCTCTATAGGATCCAGAAGAGTTTCTCTCGGTACTGAGATGCAGGGTCAAGCTGTTGCCTCAATAGTACAACGGCTCGCCTCTTTCAATGATCGCCTTCGTGAATCTCTCGTACAAGCAAACCCGGAACGAGCCCAGTCATATCCCGTTGCACCGGGTTTGGACTTAGAAAACTACATCGCACAAGGAACAGTCAATCTTGATGAGCAATTAGACTACCTAGATCAAGGCCTGAATGCAATCATCTCCGACCAGTCCTCCTTCCAGCAAAAGAAGCACACCGAGAATCTCACTGAAGGTCGGCTGGAAGGAATCAACAACAGCATATACAGCATCATCAATGGGTCTTACACATTCGAAGGTGGAGACTATCCTAGACCTCCGCAGGCACAAGGAGACGATCCAGACGGGCAGCTTAATTACGCGGAAGAGGGCATGTTCAACCTTCAGCAAATTCATCAGTCTCTGCTTGAGGCCGCTGAACAATCACGTTCGAGATCGGAAGACGACCAGGAAAAGTCTGCGCAGTACGAGATTGTTCTTGCCGGTCTATGGCAGATTCTGTTAGCTAGCGAAGAAGAAGCCAAGCAACGCAGAATCCAGGATACTCGGAGTGATTTCAGCGACGAAGGGCCACCAGACGACGAACCCGCCATCAACGAAGACTTCTCCATCCAAGCCTTCTCCTCCAAAGTCCAACACCTCTGCCACCGCGCCGCGCGCCTGCAAGACCAACACTTCCGCCTCCACCAACAACTCCAAGACCACCACACCTCCCACACCGCATCCACCGCCGAAAAAGAAGCCCAGCTCAGCGCCCTCCACACCCAACTCTCCCGTGCCCAGGAAGACCACTCAACAACCAAACTCGCCCTCGACCTCGCCAACTCGCAGCTCTCCCACCACCAGACCACCACCGCCCAGTCCGCCGCCCACCTCGCCGCCCTGACCACCGAGCTCCAGCACTCCCGCTCCGCGTACGCCGCCACGGAGCGCGAACTGTCAGACCTGCAGACGCACCTCTCCCAGCTGCAGCAGCACTCCTCTGCGCATTCTGACACGCTGCAGGCCGAGCGCGGCACCTTCCGCCAGCGCGAGGGGGATTTGTTGGCGGAGCTGAGGGCCAGGCAGGACCAGGTGGAGAATCTGGAGGCGTATATCGCGGGGGCGGTGCAAGAGGAGCGGGAGAGTCGGAGGGAGGTCGAGGAACAGCTTGTTGCGGAGCTCGAGCAGAGGAACAGGGAGATGGGTGAGTTACAGAGTAACGTCGCGGAAGCCAGGGATGCTGCGCAGGTCGCGGCGGCGGAGTGGGAAGGGAAGGTGCGGGAGATGAGGGAGGAGGTTGGGCGTGTTGAGACCGCGCTGGAGGAGGCGAGGACGGCGGCTGGGGAGGCGGAGGAGAGGTTGAGGGGGAAGGAGAGCGCGGCTGAGAGGGCGGAGGAGGTGAGGAGGGTGCTGGAGGGGGAGGTTGTGACGCTGCGCACTGAGATCACGGTCACGAGGGCGGAGCTGGATGGCGCGTATGGCTCCCGCGCTGAGCGAGCGGCTGAGGTTGCGGCGAGCGCGGATAGGGATGTTAAGGCGCAGGTGGAGGAGCTGGCGACTTCGAATGAGGCGCTGATGAGGGAGCTGCGCGAACTTGGGGATCAGCTGCAGGACGCGGTGCAGAGGGAGACGCAGCTTAAGGACGAGTTGGCGGGTATGCTGGCGGAGTTTGAGGAGATGACGAGGATGAGCGTTGAGGCGGAACGGGAGAGAGAGAGGATGGAGGGCGTGGTTGATGGGTTGAGGGAGCGGTGTGAGGGGCTCGAGGGTCTGGTGGGCGATGAGAGGATTCAGACGATTGGCGCGCAGAGTCCATATGCGCCGGGAGGGGAGACGACGAGTACGACGGTGTTGAAGAGTGAGTTCAAGAAGATGATGAGGGAGGCTCGGGCGGAGAATTTGAGGATGTTGAGGGTACGTATCATCTCTCCATGACTCTTGTGAGGCTCGCTGACAAGATTTGCAGGCGGAACAGGAAGAGCGCAGGAAGCTTGAGGCACTCGTGAGGACGCTGAGGAGGGAGCAGATGTCCGGGAAGTCGAGCTTGAGCCAGCGCATGGCGGCTGTGGCATGAACGGCCGTGGCTGGGGTAACCTCAAGGCCACGATCAACTGCCCGGAGCTATACAAGAACTGACAATCCGCACCGTTCGTCGGTCCTCATCTTACGGGCGACGGGCCCTCGAGCACGCATCGCAGCCATACGAAGAGTCGGAGATATCAATATATTCGTCAACACGTATATCGATTACGGACTCGGACTGAGCGAAAGGACCGCAGGGGTAGTGCCACAACAATCATCTCGCGGCATCGAGAGAAGGCTTTATGTGCCTTGTCCAGTCGACTCTTGACATAGATGCAGGATTCTGTAGCCTCTTGGCCCGCGACGGTCTTGTGACTAAGGGCATTTTTATCCAGACGGCGGAAGCAACTTTTTGCTGTTGTTTGGCAAAGCGTGTCCGCACGCATAGCCTCTCGAGGCTCACGGGATTGGTGCGGAGTTGTGCACATACATAGCAAGGGGCACATCATTAAAGGGGTGGAAGATACCCCCTTCTTAAGCTTGTGGAATTGAAGTATCGTTAGGAGTTTTCAGCGCAGCAGTAACCGTATACCCTGGCCGTAGTGGCCTCACGTCATATTCATTAGCAACATTCAATCGCATCTCGTACATCTCTGGATGAGTGTTTGGCTGTGATGCGAAGGGCCTTCGAATCCTCGTTGCATGTGAAGCTTCTGGAAAATGCGAAAGCTACAGCGGCTCAGCTTGGAGACAAAATGCGGAGAAGGCGATGAGTGAAATGGACAGGAGAGCAGGAACAACTACTGGTCTAAACTCCGTTCAAATCAATATTCAGTACTAACTCGTTTTGTTTTATTTGAGTAACGGTAGAGCGCAAGAATCTCCATATCTCTCACTCTACAACCTGCACCGAGACGAATGTCCTGGAAGCCAGCTCAGCTTCTGCTTGACATCCACAGCAATAACACAGTTCTTTGTCAGTGAGCGATTGTTGCATAGATACTTCCGTCATTCTTGCTCAGACAATATAATTACAGGCGATTTACACCAAGCCAAAAAAAAAAAGAAAGGTAAGAAATTCAAATCAGTGACTGTGGAGACAATGCTTGCACCGCCATTTTAGAAATATCTGGAAGTTGAAGCCCCAGCTTCTCCAATCATCAAAACAATGTTCGAGGTTGGAAGCTACTGAAGGCCATATAGGAACGGCGTGATCTGCACCCACATCTCTTTGATCTTCAAGATACATTGCTGCTAGGTCATGACAAATCTGCGTTTATAGGGTTGATTCATCTGCAAGATTACTCGGTATTGCCGAAAGAGATGCCAGAGGGATGTGAGACTGCTGTGACATTGCATTCGTATTGAAAGAGATGTTCACACACTGACTAATTCTTGTCCCCAGCCGTGCAGTCCCGATACACCGCCACACTCATACTGATTGGCCTGACAGCGGTGCATCATCCGCCACACCAAAAGGAAACTTCCAACGGCTATCTGCAGCATGTGGGTCTCTGCAACGAATGCTTCTCCGGCAAGCCTCCGCCTCCAATTGCATGCCGGCGCAAGTTTCCGTTGCAAGCATGGCCTGACTTTTTTGCAAGCGAACATGGTAGAAACGCAGATCTTGCCAATCGGAATCCAAGCCCTGAACCTCGACCATCTTCCGTCCCGCCCCGGTCACGTTAGCATGAGGTGATGTTCTGCTAGGGTAGCAGTGCTGGGGTGTTTTTCCCCCTGGCCCGAGGTTAGAAGAGATATATGATCACTTTATCAGCGTCTCACACGAAGGTGACATAGGGACAAAAGTAGAAGGCCAATTAAAGACGTCTCCAACACCCCCAGACTCCCTCCACAGCCCTCCAATTGACCACCCCGCAACACCCACACAATGCCACTAACCCCCGACCAAGCCTCGACAATCAAGTCCACCGTCCCCGTCCTCGCCGAACATGGAAACGCAATTACCTCTGTTTTCTACAAAAACATGTTACAGGACCACAAAGAGCTGAACACCGTCTTCAACACCTCCAACCAACTCTCCGGCCACCAACCGCGCGCCCTCGCCGCCGCCCTGTACGCCTACGCCGCCAACATCGACGACCTGGGCGTGCTCGCGCCGACCGTCGAGCTGATATGCCACAAGCACGCCTCGCTGTACATCCGGCCGGACCAGTACGCCATCGTCGGCGAGTACCTCCTCGCCGCGATGCAGGACGTGCTCGGGGCGGCGCTGACGCCGGACACGCTGGCCGCGTGGGGCGCTGCATACTGGCAGCTGGCCGACCTGATGATCGCCAGGGAGCGGCAGTTGATGGCGAGCGCGGCGCCGTGGACGGACTGGCGGGACTTCCGGATCAAGAAGAGGGTGGTGGAGAGCCAGGAGATCACGAGTTTCTATTTCGAGCCTGTTGGCGATGGGAGAGGAGGGATGAAGCCGCTGCCCACGTTCATGCCGGGACAGTATATCTCCGTGCAGATGGATGTGCCGGAGTTGAAGTATAAGCAGAGTCGGCAATACAGCTTGAGCGATGCGCCGTGGCCGGATTACTACAGGATTAGTGTGAAGAGGGAGAAGGGGCTGGATGTGGTCAACGATCCGGCGGCGAAGGCGCATCCGGGGTATATTTCGAATGTCTTGCATGATACTAAGAGTGAGGGGGATGTTATACAAGTTTCGCACCCGTTTGGCGACTTCTTCCTGGATCCGAACGAAGACACTGACGCGCCTGTTGTGCTCATGTCCGCGGGCGTGGGACTGACTTGCCTGCTCTCGATTCTCAATACGCTTGTCGCGAGGGGTTCATCGAGGCCAATCTCTTGGATACATGCTGCGCGTTCGTCGAAGGTTAGGGCCTTCCGAGCGCACATCGACGAGATTGTGCGTGCGAGGGACAACGTGAAGGCGATCTACTTCAACAAGGAGTTGTCTGAGGATGAAGTTGTTGGCAAAGATTACCATCATCAAGGTCGCATGGACCTTGGGAAGCTGGACAGGGAGAAAGAGCTGTTCTGCGATAACGACAAGACTCAGTACTTCATCTGCGGTCCGACGTCTTTCATGCTTGACATGAGCGATACGCTGAAAGGTTACGGCGTTGATGCTGCTAGAATACACGTCGAGCTGTTTGGCACTGGTGGCGTACCAAAAAGATAATGGATTGACTCCTTTGTCTGTGTTTGGTGTCCCTGTGGAATGGTTTGCTGTACATATCTGGAGCTGTTTCCACTCCATTCCTTTGTCTTCTCCGCTTCTGTACATACGTTGATATTCCGTGTTGGTATAGATTCCAAGTCTTCAACCACGCTCTTCCTTTTTTGCTGCCGACACTGATCATTTACGGTTCTTGCTCGTCCGTGGCTCATACTAGTCGGTAAGTTCGTGTTTTTCCCGCTGGACCTACGACGTGAAGGACATCCTGGCTGGATATTGTCTGCGATGCATGTGAGACAACAACAACACCATAGCAACCTTTGGCAGAGTCAAATTGCTGAGAGACCGAAGATCATGGGGGACACCTCAGTTCAGTGACTGACTGTGGCTGTACTGTTGACCCCTATATCTAGTGAGTCGCGGCTTAATCGTCTTGTGCATGCGCCTCATGGTCTGTCAAGGGTCTGAGGTGGATCGATTTGCAGTCCCCGGCCAACGTTACATGTGTCGCGATGTGCCTATGACCGTGCTCAGGGCTGGGTGCCCAATTTACGCCTCTGCCGACATGGGCAGACCTGTCGCAGAAGCCCACCTGCACATAGGATGCAAGCGAGTAGCCACCCTGCAACCGGAAGACATGCGGTGACGTAACAGGGCGCGGAGCGACGGATTCACATGCGTACTTCCGCGCAGGAACGCCGTCGCAAGAACCGACACTAGACAACTAGATACGGAGGTTGGTATCTTGGTTGCGTTTTGCAAACAGCAGGAAAATCTGGGACGCCGTTCGTTCTGAACAGCGGTACGACGGAGGCTGGGAGCGCTGGGTGCGACGTGAACGATCCCAGTCCCTGGAGCTACGATGCGGGAGATTGCACGTGGTTCCCATGGACTGCGGGAACCGGTACCGCGCAACGGTGGAGCGGTAAATGAGGCTATGCCAGGGTGATCAGTAGCGTCACAGCATCATACGATGCTGACGGTGTTGGCGTTAGAGGCGTCTATGGCTTTATGAAACGGCTCTGCTAGAAGGAAATCGGATGCTAGAAGGTCTGCAGCTTGTCCATATATTGAATGTGTATCGATAGATTTTCACAACCCCTATTGTTTAAAATCGATCCTCGTCTGACATGTCCAAACGTCCAGATCGATATTAAAAGCAACGACAATGAACTGCCAAGCTGCCGGGGACATGCTCAATACATCTCGTATGCAACTTGGAAAGAGATTCGAATCATGGTAGCGCTGCGCGCTGAGTAGTGACTGTTCTCTGCTCGTGTGTTTAGCACCGGGCCATCGAAGCGTGTTGCAGATGCTAGCTGACGGACCTCCTTCTGCACCGTGAGGAGCCGGGGACGCACAGACAGATTTGGGAGAAGCACCGTCGAAAGCGTGGCAGAAGGCCCATCGAATGCGCCTGTGCGCTTCTGCGTTGAACAGTTTGGAACCAGTCATCCGGAACGGCTCATGCGGAATCCTGTAGTTCTTAATTCGGGCGTAGGGAGCCTGCGATCAGCGCGCACATCTGCCGTTTCCTGGGCCGCTCTCTACCAACAGACATGCTCTCCACGTGTTGGACACGAGGGCCGTGACGCTACAATACGTGATCGTCGCAGTGGACTGAGTTGGATTCTCAATACATTCGTGGCTGCTGACAGTCGTAGTCTTGCGAGACCATGATGCCACAAACACTACCGAGGTAGATGGCTGGTTGCTTCCATCGACTGACAATGGAGGCGCTCATGACTCCGACGTCGCAATCTCGAGGAAATGACGCAGGGCGTCTATGATGGCTCCTTGTATCGTGACTGCTCTTCCAGGACAAGCTTGCACTCGATATGATGTGTCAAATCTCCACGAGACGCTTTGAGCTGCCCGGAAGTCGGGTGGCAGGGTGTGCTTGAGCCAAGGGGTCCGAGCTGATGTCATGCTAATGGCAGGTGTTGGCGCTTCGGACGCTTTGTGGCTGTCGTGAAGGAGCATGGCTGCGAGATGTCAAGCGCCTTGACCTTGCCCATGTAGTTATTTCCGACCGCATACGCACATGGACCCGCCCTGTCCACGCACGCGGACTTCGTGCGCATCCTGCAGCCTTTGGAGGCTATGTTCTCCTTCATGCGCAAGACGTTCTTTTCGTCCTGGAGAGACGCGTATGCCGCTCGGAGCTCTTGAACGGCCTTCAATACGCGCAACGGCTTGAAGCCGGGGTCCTCTTCGTTTTGGGCACAGGCCATGCCGGCGCCATGGCCGAAAGTAACAACCTCTCCCCCATGTGCGGGATGCTGTTCGCTGCACCGTGACAGCGTGGCGCCCTGGCACGCTTTGGAAGGCTTCTAGCGTCCTTCTAAACGTGGCCAGTGTCCATGCTTACCGCAGAGTGGGCGCAACCGCTTGTGCCTTGCTTGGGAAGCCTCCTTCGGCATGTTGCAGCGGACGCTCAGCTTGTCGCATTGCCTTGACGTAGAGTGGCCGCTATCGAAGCAACCCTGGATTGGGGCGCCATGTGCCATCCCACCTAGTCTGGCGGGGACGTCCGTGCCAGCATCGAGGTTCGTGAGCGCTGGTGCCTCGTGGTTGACGCTATTTGCTTCGACGAGCCCCCTCCCTAGTTGAAAGGGCCGCCTCACCGACGTCCCGCCTTGAGAGAGAGTCGGCCCTTAGCTTTGGACTTGAGGAAAGTAGCCGCAAGGATAACCTATCCGTCCCAGACAGGGCCATGCTTTCTTTTGACCGACCTTCGATCTTGAGCCAACGCGCCATAAACAACCATGATCTACATAATATCTGCAGTCCCACCCTCCCCCTGCAAATGTGACACAATCCTTCGGCCCAAAACACGTGTGTATGGACGTTTCTCCCCAAAAGCAGAGTGACGTGCTGGCGCGATATACCTGATTCACACGAGAAAACCCAAAGGTATCCGATGACACGAAGCAGGCGAGCATCTTGCCAGACGACTGACACTGTTCCAATCTCGCAGCAACACCACATACCCCAGCTGCATCTTCCAGGCAGCCTCGACGCAGGTTCCCGTGAACTCGCTTACCACTGTAAGTTGCAACGTACAGCAACTTCAGGTTCGCTCCTCAGGACGCTTATACTGACTGAAGGGTAGACGTGTTTGAGAGAGTGTTATCAACGGCGATAGGGTCGCTTTGGCTGGGAATACACAGATCACACCGAATACACCAGTCAAGCTTACAGCGCACGTCGGTCGTGCCTGATCGCAAAGGACAGACCCAGTCGAACCCAACAACAAGCGCGGTAATCGTACAAGAAGAGTAGCTCTCTGTTTTCCAAAGTCGAGGCTACTACACATCCTGCATCACGCATTGCCGGTTCTTGTGGCAGGTTCAGCCTGTGCAAGTTGCGCGGCGTCCCTGGTTGTGATATTTCACATCAGACGCGTCACGTTCTAGAGAACGGACAGAACTTCGGGGAAACTCTGGCTCCAGCTTTTGAAAGATAACAGTATCAGAGAACTTGGGTTTCCGAAAGTATACTTCCTGTCCGGTCCGGTTACCGTGGTTCATCGGGAGGACTGGCCAACAGCAAGAACCCCATTGCCAATCCTGTGCCCGGAGCCTGGATTTGCAACATCTTTGACAGCAACGAGGACGGATCGAGACCGAGGACATCTGGATCACTAGGAGCCTTGTATCCCAGGATATGCGTGGAGTTGTGACTGCGAGTTTACTAGGAGAGAAGGAATCGGCATCCGGGATTTAGTCCAAACCCGATCGGGCCAAGCGTGTTATTATTGGCGGAACCACATCAGCAGGAGAAGTACCTCAGTACACAGTCACCTTCGACTTCATCTTTGCTCAACATCTTCTTCGTCTTGTCTGCCGCCACGCGTCTCATCGCTCTCTATTCATCAGGTAAGTTGTTTTCCGATAGTATTCACGCGCAGCGCTGCTCCGTCGCGGTGGCGATGGCGTCTGCACCACTGTCACGATCGCTCTCCTTTTCCACAGCCGTTTGCCGGCAGGGCATGAGCAGCATCGCTGAGCCCTCCAAACACACACCAGCACACTTCTCACTCGAGCTCTGTCATCTATCGTTCATAGCTGACTTGAAGCGCATCGCAGTGGTTGCTCAGCATTGACCTTCACGCGGCCCGATCCATCCTGAAGCCGTCGGACGGACCAATATTTGAAGAAGCTTCGGTCTTCCTTACCCTCATCACAGTACGTTGGTGCGTGGTTGTGGTAGCGTCGCGGTGAATATACCAGTCGCTCTCCACCCCATATATGGTTCCTTGGAGTCCGAGACCCCCTATCTGGTAGGAACAGAACAGTGGTGCGCACATTCCCTCCAAGTGTTGGACCTGGGTTTGGATTCCCTCTTTCTGGCCCAAGCCATCTTCGCTCCTGCCCAACGGATTGTTTTCTGCCAGATTGTAATGAAAGATGGAGTTAAGCAGTATACTTGATACTAAGGCGTCAGCGTCAGCTGCAACAGGGAAACCGATGCAATACGACATGCAACATAGCATGCAACACGACTTGCAACAGCAACAACATCATTATGCCCCTGCGCCATACTTGAACGGCCGAATAAAGTCTGAGAATGGCTCAGACCGCGGTCTCTCGCCACACATCTCTGACTACTCCTCTCGATACCCGTCGCAACCGACTCAACAAATGCAACCTTACCCCTCGATGTCGAACAGTCTGTCGAACGACCTACGATACCCCTCTCCTACCCAAATGCAGGTGCCGACACCCTTGCTGAACGGCTACAATCCCACTCCAGCGCCTGATCATACATATCAACCACATGTGCAACAAGACCAGCAGGCTCAATCTACCGCTGATGGAAGGACTACGTCAGCAGATACAGGTCCGCCGAAAGCCTTCGCATGCTCATCATGTGGCAAAGGGTTTGCGCGACGTAGTGACCTTGCTCGCCATGGTGAGGCTCAGCTTGTACAGCTGCAAACTCCACCCATGCTAACACGTGCTTCTAGAGCGCATTCACAGCGGCATTCGTCCACACGTGTGCGACTGGCCGAACTGCGGCAAGCAATTCATTCAGAGGTCGGCCTTGACGGTGCACCAGCGCGTTCACACTGGCGAAAAGCCCCACATGTGCGAGCGCTGTGGAAAGGTAAGCTGATTGACGGTATGAGCACGAGCCGTGCTAACATGCATTGCAGCCCTTCAGCGATTCCAGTTCGCTCGCGCGACACCGGCGGATACATTCCGGCAAACGACCGTACAAGTGTCCTTATGCCGATTGTCAAAAGACGTTTACGCGACGCACCACACTAACGCGTCATCAAAATCACCATACCGGTACTGTGGAGGAGGCAGCTGCAGCCACTGCAGCAGCGTTGGCTTCTCGCGGCTCTGCGTCTGCACCTAGCCGATCTGCTCGTTCCGATGCGGACGAATACTCCGAAGGTGCATCGCCTGTGCCGTCACCTGCGCCGCACGACCGGCCTGTTTCTATGTCGCCTGCTGTTGGGATGTCAGGCGTGCCTGCATTACAGCGTCAGGCTTCAGACTATTCAGCTTACATGAGCGGCATGAGCGTGCCGCCACATCTGCGCAACGAGCTGTCGCAACCTAGCCCCCGCTCTTCTCCCTCCCTCAATCAATCCTACACTTCAGCTGGGAACAACCAGCATAGACCCTCGCTCACTTCACACCCGAGCAGCTACGGTCCGCCGTCCGTGCTGGAGCCTCCGGCGAACACGAACCATGGTCAGTCTGGCAGTGTGAACGGAAGTCCACACATGGGCAGCTTGGGCTGGCAGTCTCCTTCTCAGCAGGGCTTGCCATCTCCAGGTGCACCAGAGGGCTACGTCTACCCAGACCCTCATTATGGCGCTGGTGCGCCCAACATGTATTACCAAAACTCCAACCTTCGGCGACCCCAGAGTACAGAACCCGACGGATACGACCCTCGTCAGTGGGCGCCGCCCGTCCAATGAACATAGACCATTTTCCTTTGTCTTGCTGTAAATTAGCTGTAGTTGCTTGGTATTCCTTGGTGTTTACGGGACTATACCCTCGTCTTGTCTTCTCATCACAAGCCTTTCCTGCATCCGTTCGACCTCATCCAAAATAATGGAGCTCGACTTTGCTTAATACTCGATACAGTTGTGAGATAAGGGTTGCTTTGCTTGGTATCAAGGTGGTTGGAATCACTTCTTCACGTAATCTGGCGCAATGCGGGGAGAGGAAAGGGCGGATGCTGTTTGAATTTGCTAAAGCGCTGATAATGGCTTCAAGGCACCTGGAGGCCCAATATATTTAGTCCACTTAATCTTGACCTCATCGTACCAGTTCGAGAGACGCCAAATGCCTACTATCCTAAGATGTGACCATATTTTCCTCAGCCAGTCTATTTCTCCACACGTGCTTATGAGATGCGGTTTGACTCGTTCATGATTTACCATACTGAAGCTGTGGAGAGCCGTTGTAAGGGATTCATAAGCGTTAGGGTTGCTCGGGCACAAACTAGTCTTAGAGAAGTAGCCTGGTCTCGACGGAGAATCGCGCCTTACAAACATGCCTGGATGTTGCCCATCCTCTTGAGCCTTGGAAAGCCGAACACGTGACCCGACCTGACAAGCAAGCCACAGCCGCAAGCTGGGCATGGATTGGCAGTGTGATTACGACTCCGCCTCGCCTTCAACACCTTGCTCACACCTGTTCCTTGACTACAAAACACTCCGGATGGTTCTGATGAACCGGCACTCCTAACACACTCACTCACTATTCAACACAATATTCCTGGTCTAGCGCGACCCTTCCTCTGGTGCTTCCTTGCGATCCCGCACTCCGAGAGAGCTTGCATCATAGCGCCGCTTCCCACTCGCAGCTGTATCCGGGGCTCTCTTCGCGCAACACACCTGCCAATATCACCGTCGCGCTTCTCTACAGCGCATATCATCCGAACAGCAAGGCGCGAATCGTTCAGCCAACATGTCGAAAGTTGTAAGAAGCGTCAAGAACGTTACCAAGGGCTACTCGTCCGTGGAGGTCAAGGTCAGAAATGGTACGGCGCAAACGCTCCACAATGCGCAGCAATCGTGATAACTGACAATCGCAGCGACGAGCAATGACCCTTGGGGGCCTACAGGCTCTGATATGGCCGAGATTGCTCAGATGACGTTCAATGAGTGAGATCCACACACTACACGTCGCTGGCAATAGATTGCTGATACAAGCGGTAGCTCGACAACCTTTTACCAAATCATGGACATGCTAGATAAGCGACTCAACGACAAGGGCAAGAACTGGCGTCATGTCCTCAAATCGCTGAAGGTATTGGACTACTGTCTTCACGAGGGTTCAGAGCTGGTTGTCACCTGGGCGCGCAAAAACATCTACATCATCAAGACGTTGAGGGAGTTTCAGTACATAGAGGAGGATGGTCGCGATGTTGGACAGAACGGTACGTCAAGGACATCGTCCTGGGTGCCCCATTTCCGCGGCTAACGCGTGTGCCTCTGTAGTGCGGTTTTCAGCGAAAGAGCTTACCGCCCTGATCCTCGACGAGGAACGACTACGGGCCGAGCGATCAGACCGAAAATCGTGGAAGTCGCGCGTGACCGGGCTTGAAGACTCGGGATATCTTTCAGGGTATGCAGGAGGTAGTGAACCACCGCGGCCTCGTCAGAAACAGCCCCGCCCCAAGCGCGACGATGAAGACGACCTCGAGTACAAATTGGCGATTGAAGCCAGTAAGAATGAAGCTGAGGAAGATGCGAAGAGGCGTGCGAGGAAAGCTGATAATGACGTGGAGGACGACGATCTTGCCAAGGCGATCAAGCTTAGCAAGGAAGAGGAGGAGCTTCGCCGCAGGGAGCTGGAGGAGAGCAACGCTGCCTCGCTATTCGATGACACGCCCGCCCAGCAACCACAGCCGACCGGACATAACCAAGGCTACCAACAACAAGGCCAAGTCGATTGGTTCGGGAACCTACTGGACCAGCAGCAACCGCAGAACACTGGCTTCATGGGTATGCAACCCACAGGAATGCAAGGCCAGCAGACTGGATACCAGGATGGATATGGATACTCGGGATATCAGCAGCCTCAGCAGACTGGTTTCGATCAGATTTTCGGCCAGCAACCGCAACAGAACTATATCCAGCCACAACAAACCGCCTTCAACATGAATAATCCGTACGGCCAGCAAATGAACGGTTTCGATGCTTTTGGCCAGCAGCCATTGCAGCAACAAAACACACTGCAAGCAGGCACCAACAACCCCTGGGCAAGCGGCTCGCAGCAGACTCAGGATATCAAGCCCCAACCTACCGGCTCCAACAATCCCTTCGCTTCGTCTTTCACCCGAACTCAAACAGCTCCTGCACAACGGCCGCCAACCCTCAGCACATTACAAGAGCAAAGGACACAATCCCAGTACAACCCTATAACCTCCTTCACCCCGCAACAACCAGCTCAACCGCCTAAACAACCAGAGGATCCGCACCGCGCTCGATTAGACGCACTTCTAGCAGCCGGCGAAGGCCAAGACACCTTCGGCAACGTGGGCAATCTGCGTATACCCGCTCAGCACACGGCGCCAGGAACGTTCGTCAACTCGGCGGGCGCGGGGGTCAACCGACTCACGGCAAACGCCACGGGCACGAACCCGTTCCTGCAGAGCCAGTTCACGGGGATGCCGCAGACGACGGGCTTCGGACAGCAGAACCGGATGATGCCGGCGCAGACGGGACCGGCGGGCGCTTACGGTGGGAACAATCCGTTTGGCCAGCAGGGTGGGGGCCACCAGCAGCAGAGTGGGAGTTTGATAGATTTGTAGGATGGGTGGATGGGACGGTTGGGTTTGGGCGGGGTGTGGGAGTTGCGTCTGCGTCATTTGCCGCGTTCTCAACCGCTGGATGCTGTCCTCTGTTCATGGCATCTTCTTACTGGAGATTGCGGGTTAGGGCAAGCGTATGCGCTCTAGTGCAAGCTTGCATTGTATCCATCAGGCGTTGGCGATCTACTTGTACTCTTTTACCGTCATATGGTGGAGAGTTGTCCAGAGTCTATCGGTCATTATTCCCTCAACGTTGATACTTTTGGGCCGCTACCATGGGTCCTCAAGTCTACCAGGACAATACATGGGGTGCAAGCCTTACTTCACAAATGCTCTAGTACAGAACACCAGGCGTTCTGCTGGACACAAAAGTGCTCCTGTCTCCTGCACATCCTTCCTCCACAAACCCCTGACGATCATCACCCGCAGATGCCAAGACACTGGGCCGGATTCCGGAATCGATTTGCTGCAACATCGACTTTCCATACAACTGCATCCACCCGATAATCCTGCAGTTGCCCGCCTCGAGCCTGCCGTTCTCTTCATTGTATTATTATCCCTCCTCATCGGGGTCGCTCTAGCAGTGTTGCTGACCTTGCACCGCTCTACATTCACTCTTTGAATCACATTCATCGCGCCTGCTCACAGTACCACCTCATTCGCTTGATTACAACGACCTCGGTCGCAAAGACACTCTCGAAATGTCCAACTATCCGTCAGCTTCTTCGTACGAAGCTTTCCTCCGCGAACTGGAAACTCACACCGTCCAATTCCCACCCGTTTCATCGGACGACGCGGCCTTCTCAATGCGACACTCACGCCTCTCGGACGCCGACTCCGCCTACGACTTCACCATGCTCGACATCGAGCCACCAGTGCCGCAACCAGCCGAAACCGCACCAATTCCAGCACCACAGCCCGTCCAATGCACCTCCCGCTCCACGCAAACGCCCCCTTCCGGCATCCCCGTTCCCGCCGCCCCTACACCGACACTCGAGTCCATCCAACCCTTCCCCTTCATGCGCCTCCCCTCCGAACTCCGCATCCACGTCTACCGCCAGGCCCTCTCCCGCCCCCTCCCCATCCTCCTGCACCTCTCCCCCCGCCCCCCACCCGCCCCCACACAGGACACGGACCTCTGCCCTCCCTCCTCCGACTCCTCCTCCGACGACGCCGACGCCACCACCACCACCACCCCCTCCGCCGAGCGCCAAGAGCGCCTCGACCGCCGGCGCATGGCCCGGCACTCGCGCCGCTCCGCCCTGCGCTCCCGCGAAGGCGGCCAGGGGGGCCGCGGGGGCGGCGAGTGTGGCTGGAAAGAGAGCCTGCACCTCCCTGTGGGCAGCGAGGTCAATACTGAAGCCCTGATCCCCGCGCTGCTCAGGGCGAACAAGTTACTGTACAAGGAAGCGCGGCCGGTGCTGTACGGCGACAACGTGTTTGTGCTGGACCTCAGCAGCGCGACAGCCACGCTGGGGAGCCTGCATCAGCGGAGCAGGAGTCTGATTAAACATGTCCAGCTCAGAATTCCGACGCATCATGACATCCTCGAGGGGTTTGCGGATCTGGTGAGGTTGGGGCTGAGGTATTGTTGGGGGTTGAAGACGTTCACGATTTTTTTGCCGGGCGGGATGCCTGAGGAGGCGGGGGCGGGGAGGGTTGGGGGGGCGCAGGGAGGGCAAGGGGGGGTGCATGCGGGGGGAGGGAGTGTGTATGCGAATGCGTTTCATATACTGAGGTGGTTGCCCAGGGGGTGTGTGGTTAAGCTGGAGGGGGGGTGTAGCGAGGAGATTCGACGGGTGGTCGAGGAGAATGGGGTGCTGGCGAGGAGTTTGGATGAGGTGAGTCTGGTGCGGTGTGAGACGTGGGGGTGAGGACGGTTGGATGAGGGATGATGCGGTTCAAAGGGTTTTCATAGTGTGAATTTCGTGTGGAGGTTTTCTTGATGGCAAAGAGGGCGTGTTCGATGCATCGTATGAAGCGACTGGCTGACATCTCTGCTGCGGCAATCTAGAAAGCGTACTTGAGGCGCCAGCATCAGATGCCCGACCGGCATTAAGCAAGTCATCCGTCGATCGCCGACTCTACCAAGACGGGACGAAGCGGTTTCGCCACGGCTGCGTGCAGCGGGAAGCGTTGAGACCGTGCATGGGTACCGGCTGCTTGGATATGGATTTGTGGGTGGTATAGAGGTTCGGAAAGGGTTTCGATAGTGGATACGACTACTACTTGCGAGTTCTTTTGCGGGCAGAAAATGCTCCACCATCGGATCAGACGATGCACAACCGCGAACCTTTTGATCGCCTTCTTTCTAGGAAAGCGGACTCTCCACACATAGCCTTACTCTTGTCGTCGTCCGTGTATGTTGGAGTGGCGCTTTCGATAGAAATTTGGGATCGGTTTCCACAGTATCGGTGTTACCCACATCCTCCTTCTTGGGCATTGCAATCGGCGCCTGGAAAGGCCGGGATATCGATATCTGGATACTACTCTTCAAGCTGGCGAATGTAGTCACTTCCGGCATTACGAGTTCTGAGATTGCTACAGCAGTCTGTTGGTGCACGTGTCGATTTTCTTTAGTGAAGCGTATCGTTGTGGACAGCACTGCATTGCCGAACGCATAGACAGCACTTGATAGAGAAGGGGTTAGAGCAAGCTAATAGTAGTTCCCTCTCACAGTGAAGACAACGTCCATGCTCAACACCCATAATCTACCCATCATCCACAGATATCTTACACACCAAGCCCAATCCGACGCAAGTAAAAATCCAAGCCACCACTCCATCCAAAATCCTAACCACGCAATGCCACTTTCCCCAAAACCCCCATCCAAACCCCTCACAGTCGCGCCCCATCAAAATACCTCGCTCCCCTACCTCTCCCCCTCTTCCTCCTCACTACTACTCCCCCCACCACTCCCAAACAACCCACTAAACCTCTCCGGACCCCTCTTTCCCTCTCTCTCCTGCCCCGATCCCACTCTCTTCCCACTGCGACCAGACCCACTATCCCCCTTCTCGCTGTCGGCGTCTTCGGCGGCTTCCTCATAGTCGTCGTTGTCGGCTTGCGCGGCGAGCAGGGCGCGGCGTTTGCGTTCTGCTAGGCGGGCGGCGAACTGGCGGCGGGCGCGCGTTGGGGGAAGGTGTAGCGGGGCGGGGATGGAGAGGGGGGGTGTTGGGGGCTGTAAGGGGGTTAGCGGGGGTGTGGTGGAGCGTTGGTGGTGTGCATGATGAGGATGAGGAGATGATGAAGCAGGAAAGGGTGCGAGGAGATACAGATAGGTGTCTAGGATACAAGTAAGAGGAACAGGGTTGTAAGGAAAAGGAACTTGTGCTTAAGAGAGTGAGAGACCTTTGTTCCGTCGGAAAAATATACTCTAAGATGTAGGAATCACGACCGACACATCACTCAGACTGACGTCACGAAGGAAAGAACGCAAAGAGAAGCGTAGAACGGAAGCTCGTTAGGAAAAGGCTACGCCATCACTCATGCTTCTATTTGTACAAAAACTCGAGAGATACAGAGAAGACACACAGTTTGAACATAGGGGGAGCAATGCTGACGACAAGAAATCATGCACGCGCCCCCCTCTGCCAGCCATGCGCACATAAAGCACATATGCACAGAGAAGACAAAGAAGGACATCAGCAGACAAAGAAGAGCAAAGAATATACAGCAAACATAAACATCTCTCATCAACCATCACGCACCGAGAAAGAAGGAGGACAGCGGCGGAACCAGGCAGGAAGTGCACGCACTACCGATACTCCATCTCAACATCTTCAAACGAAAGTTCACCCACTTGATCCTCATCGTCCACCGGGCTCATCCTCGCCTCCCCGCCATGCTGCCCCGCACCCACCCCCAACCCCTCCTCCATCTCCTCATCCTCCTCATCACTGCTATTGTTAAACCCGCTCAACAACCCCCCGCCGCCCCCGCTCCCTCCGAATCCATACCCCACACCGCCGCCCACATTCGCCAACTCCGCGCTATCCAGCCCGACAGCGCCATCATTACCCCCACCCTGGCCGCCGAGCGCCGCACCCGCGCCGCCGTTGTTGCCCCCGCCGAACCCCCCCTGCGCCGCGTTGACAGCGTTGAGGACAGCCTGGCGCGGGCCACCCGCCATATCCGGCCGTACGCCCCCCAGAATCGCATTATCCCTCTCCCTCGTCTCGGCGAGCGTGACCTCCACGTACCCGACCCAAGCCGGCTGCATCGCCTTCTCGAGCACCGCATTTCCAAGCAGCTCGGCCGGATGTCTCTCCGTGAACTTGACGACCTCCTCGGCGATGAGGGTGAGGTGGCCCATGTAGCCGAGGCGCATGTTCGTCTCGGCCTGGGCTGTGTCGGAGGCGCGCTGGCCGTCGACGATGCGGGATGTGATGGACCCGGGGGAGAAGAGGTCGATGGCGAGGGAGCGGTTGTAGCCGCGGTCCATGGGGCCGTTGAAGACTTGTTGGACGACGTCGTAGACGACGTTGTGGAGGAAGTTGTTCCAGGGGAAGCGGAAGAAGAAGTCCTGTTTTGGGGGAAAGGGGGGCGGGTGTGAGTTTGGGCGCGTGTGTGGGGTTGTCGGGTGTGGGGGGTTTAAGAGGGGGAGAGCAGAGTGATGACGGGGGGACTTACGAGGATTGTTGGCACCACCCTGTGCTCTACGAATTGGATCTTTAGCAGATCGCCGACGACTGGTGAGCCATCGATGTCGACTTCGTAGTGCGCGTTGTACATGTCTTCATGGTTAGCCAGGAGAACTGAGCGCGGGCTGTCTGTGTCCTCGGTGTGAGTCGTCTCTGTCAACTCCTCGGTTTCTGAACGGGACGCTCCGTTATCCGTCTCGTGCGCCGGCGCCTTCTGTTCCGCCGTCCTACCTGAGAAGAGGGGTGCTGGCTTGTCGTCCGGGTGCGGCGAGAGCCCGTCGTTTTCGGCGGAGCGGTCTGATACTGATAGTTTGCTAAGCTGCTGCGCCAATAGTGATTCGTGGGGCTTACTCGAAGTTGTCGCATGGGCTACTTGTGAGTTCGCCTCGTCTGTTTCCGAATACGGAGGTGGTGAATGTGTCATGGTGGCGTCTTCGGGTTGATCCAGATCAAGTCCACCGACTTTGGCTGTCAGGCCGGCTGAGGTGGGTGACTCTGCTTGTTCTTCTGTAGAGGGCTGGGAGTGCCGAGATGGAGCATCTGTGGTAGGACGGTCGTGTTGAACATGGGGATCTCGTCGGGGAGACAACAGTTCGACAGTCATGTCAAAGTGGTCGTTCTTATCACCAAACGTGCGAGGTGTGACTTTCGGTGACCTGGCCAACGGCTCGCCAATGAGATCGTCCTTCTCGCCGAAGTCATCTCTTGCATCTTCGGCAATGGCTTCGGAGGACGCTACCTTTTCAAAGTCCTCCTCTTCGGCGCTGTTTGATATCTCGAGCTTCTTGATTTCTTCTGGTGACTCGCTCGAGTCGGACGGGGCTCGAGCATGATGGAAACCTGAACTGTCCACACTCGTGCTGAATTCGTTCGCATGGGTCTCTTTCTGAGGTTGAAGCTTGCCTTCCGCTTTTAAACGCTCCCTCTCCGCGTCCCTCCGCCTGACCTCGGCCTCGCTGCCTCTTTCGTTTAGAAGAGCCATGTTGCTGCAATGCAGGAGCTCGGCCATAAGTTCGCACGTCTTGAATCTGTCAAATCCTAACGGTTCAATCTTTCCTCCAAAGGCAGCCTTCAGCTCCCTTCTCCGTGTAGTTGTCGTGCCGTCGCTGTTTACCACGCGATGGTTCGGATTTAGAATGAGCTCCATGAAATCAGGGACGTGCTTTGCGAATTGGCGAAGGAGAGTTCCAAGATATATAGGATCTGAGGATTTCGGTACTGGTCCTGTCTGGTTTTCTAGGTCGTAGTCTGAGTTGTTCTTCCGGATTACCTCTATGACAATCCCCACTCCCACAGTAAGCGGGTTGCCGCCTCGAAGCATGTTGCTGACTAGGGATTGTACGCATTTTTCTGACACCAGCTCTCTTGTCAGCTCGTTCGGACCAATGACATTCTGATCCTGCGTTGTTGCATTTGCTGATATCGTGATAATGGCTTTGAGGAAGTCACCGGCTGAGGTTTGTGTCGCTGAGCAGTGTTCAGGGGACAAGTATGACAGTAGTAGCGGAATGAGGCCTTGCATTTGCAGCCACTGAGTCCTCCAATGTTAGCGACAGCTGCATGCGGGTTTGAAGCACCATTCGTAGTGCCGTGTAAACTTACATCAACAATGCCTTGACCTCCCTCACTCCGTTCTAGGCTGATGATCTTGAGAAGGAGATCCATGACCATAGGGCAATCCACGTGCTGCAGCATATCCGGCACAATCCCATCCAGCGACTTGAAAAACTCCAGCATCTCCTCCGTCTTCCGGTCCAGTAATGACTCGTTGACCTTCGTAAAGTATCCCGCCTGCACAGGATCCAACGGCGGCGGCTGCTTCAAGTACTGCCAAAACTTGCGCAAGCTCTGCTGGTTCTCCAGCAAGGCCTCCGAGATCGACCACACCTCCGAGGACAGTATCTCGCAAGCCACATAAGCGTACTTCATCCTCTGCTTGTCCTCCTTGCTTTCCTCCCCTTCACCCTGATCAGCCTTCGACGTAGATTTCGACCGTGCTCGTTTCCCGAAGAAGTTGTCCAGTGGCCCACCGCTCTTCCCCCCCGTGTCCTCGCCCGGCTCTTCACCGGGTGAAGACTGGGGCTTCGGCGCGACAACATATTGCAGAAGCTTCTCGAGGACGTCTTCGTTGCGCAAGAACTCTATGAGCTTGGAGTTTTGCTGCTTCAGCTCCTGAATGAGGTCGGATTCTTCGAGCAGCTCTTCGACGGTGACATCGGGCTTCTCAAGGAGGGTGTCGAGGGTGGATATGCTGGCATATCCGCCGAATCGCCAGAACATGGTGGATTAGTGGAGGTCCGGTAGGCGGTGGTGGAGGGGGTGTATAGGAGTTGCGGCCTGGGTTCGAACGGAGACTGAACGGTTTGGCGGGGTCATGCGCCGGATTTGATTCTCGAACAACTATTCCTTTGCGAGTTACAGGAATTTAGGAGAGTCGCTTGCTGTCAAGCGGGTCGGCTCCTTGCTGACAGGTACTCGAGTGCTGACAGGCTTCGGCAAACAGGAGCGAGTCTACAGGCCCGCTGTCAAGGTTCGAGGACAGCGCGGGTTAATTGCAGCGGAGCTGAAACGTGTTAGACTGGTGAGGAACGGAATGGCGGTGTTGTGCTGGGGTCGTGTCATGAGGTGTTGCTGGTGTACCGCGGAGCTTGTCCTGTTGCTTCTGAGGAACTGCAACGTTCACTCATCCCTGCACGCTTCCGGTGCTACGACCACCGGTCCAAACCCCACGCCCACCAACCCGGTACCTTACTCACACAGCTTTGCCAACTTCACATTTCTGTCCACTATAGAATCCTTGCATAAAGTAACAGCCAAAATGAACCGCCTCTTCGGCGCCAAAAGCAGCGGCCCCAAACCCACTCTCAACAGCGCCATCGCCAACGTCAGTCCCTCCCACCCCCCATCCCCCATTCCCTCCCCACTAACCCCTCCCAGGTCGACACGCGCATCGAAGCAATCGACGTCAAACTCGCCAAACTCAACGCCGAACTCTCCACCTACCAAACCCGCCTCTCCAAACTGCGCGACGGCCCCGGCAAAACCGCCATCAAGCAAAAAGCCCTCAAAGTCCTGCAGCAGCGCAAGCTCTACGAGTCCCAGCGCTCGCAGCTGCAGCAGCAGTCCTGGAACATGGAGCAAGCGGGAATGATGCAGGACAACCTGAAGAACACGATGGTGACGGTCGACGCAATGAAGACGACGACCAAGGAGCTGAAGAAGCAGTACGGCAAGGTGGACATCGATAAGATTGAAAGAATGCAGGATGAGATGGCCGAGCTGATGGAGGTGGGCAATGAGATTCAGGAGAGTATGGCGAGGGCGTATGACGTGCCGGAGGATGTGGATGAGGCGGAGCTGGATGCGGAGTTGGAGGCGATGGGCGAGGAGATGGAGTTTGAGGGCCTGGGGGAGGCGGAGGGGGTGCCGAGTTTTATGGTGGATGAGGGGAAGATGCCGAGTTTTGTGGATGAGCCGCCGGAGGCGGGGAAGGTGAAGGAGGCGGCGGGTTGATGAGGGGATTGAGCGACTTGGAATTTATGGCGTTTTGGGGGCTAGAGGCGGCGGAACATTTGCAAGGACACTGCATCAGGAGCATTGCATACAGCCTACAGTTTATGTTTGGAATGCTACAGGACATTTCACAATTCTCGACCTCATCGACCGATGCCGTGTGCGGCCGACAACTGCGTCCCAAATCGATGTAAGTCTATTCTCATCTCCCATAAGCTAGCGTCGAACATAAGTACTGCCTTCTATACATCACTCCCATCCCTCCACCGCTCGTCATACCCCTCCAACGCCCTCGCCCCCACCGGCACCCTCCCAACCGGCCTCTGCACCCTCAACCTCATGGCCCCCTCCCCCCCACCACTCCCCAAACTCTCCTGCTCATACATCGCCAAGTTCAGCACATCCCCCCTAGGATCCCAGCTCTTCTTCACATCCAGCCCCGGCCTGTGCCTCTTCCCCTGCTGCTGCCCAACCAACCCGGCCTTGAAGATCGGATCCGGATGCGCGTCCAGCATGGCCACGAAGTCGAGCTGCACGACGTTGTTCTCCACGCCCGCGTACAGCGTAGGCGAGCATGCTGACGGCGAGGAGAGGGCGTAGATGGGCGACTCAGCGGAGCGGCGCTGCCACCCGCGGACCCCTCCGCGTGGGTCGCCACGGTTGGAGAGTCGAGGACTAGTGTTGCGTGGGTTGAGGAAGAGGTTCCAGCCCGTGCGGGACGGGCCAGCATGTTGTGGTCGAGGTAAGGAGGATTTTCGGCCGCGTGCTGCAGTGCCCGTGGGTGAAGGGGCGGCGCTGATGTCGGCGTAGTGGTATGCGCGGCCGCCGGAGACGCGCAGGTCGAAGAACTTCAGGACGCTGTGGCGCGAGGTGCCTGCTACGAGGCGTTCGCGGCCGAGGGTCGTGAGGGAGTAGACTGCGCTGTCGTCGGTGGAGTCCCAGTACACGCAGGAGAAGGCGGAGGGGGAGCGCATGTCGTGGAGTCTGGGATCAGCTGTCAGTTCCCAGATCTTGATTCGTTCATCGTAATTATATGGCTTTACCTGATTATCCCATCGTAGCCACCGCTCAGGAAGACATCACCAGCGGCATGTCCAGCTTGTGAGTTTTCAGGAATAGGGACGATGGGGTAGACAGAGGACTGGTTTGTACGCGGGCCCGGCACAGCAACTCTGTCGTCGCAAGCCCAGTGCGTGCCATCCAGCCCAAGCTTACGTATCGGATCCCTGCTCAGACCGCTCGGTGTGACTTCGTAGACGTGCACTGGCTCAGTGGAAGGCCCCAGTCCCACCGCGAGTCGCTCATCTGAGACGAATCTGGCTGACCAAGTACGCTGGCCGCGCCGCCTGTTGTCTGGTATTGCTGCGACCTCGTTGACAGGCGCCGCAATTCGGTTGTTACTGTCAGAATTCCTGGTGTCATGTAGAGAATACAGAGCGATTGTGTCATCGGCAAGACATGCTGCAAGATGTGAAGAGCCAGGAGACACATGTGCGGAGCGGACAGGACGGCCATTGGTTCGAAAGCTCAGCCTACGTAGCTTCGGACCATGTCCCGCCATCAGAGGAACCTCGACTAGAGACAAGTCTCCATTTGCAGTACCCAGGATGACGCTCTCACGATCCTCTGAGCGATTGAACGATGGCCGCAGGACGTTGATAGAAGTGATATCATCTCGACCTTCGACGCTGTCTGGTGGCTTGTATATGCACCAGTCTATCCGGTGTCGATAGTGGTCGAACAGTGTATCACGCTCCTCGGCAGAACTCTCTTCCCAGGACTGTGAGGCGCCCTCTCCCATCTCTTTCGTTCTTAGAATCATCTGTGCACCTGCACTCCAAGCCAAGACTTCTCTTCTGGAAGACCAAGTGTTCCCTATCCATTCTTCGTAGCTGTCTATAACTGGCTGATAACCCATTGTCTGGCCAATCGGTCTGCGCCATTTCGGCTTCAGCTCACCGCCGGGTAAGAAGATGATTGAGCCGGACGGGTTGAGATATCGAGCTAGTAGTGCTCGGCGATCCCAGTTGCGTGACAGGGTGGTTAGGGCATGGGAAGCATCTCGCCAGTGTCCTGGGACTGATATAGACGGGAATCGTGTGCGCGTAAAGACTTTCCATCCTTCCTTCTGAACAACGTCGTTCAAGGCGCGGCAAGTGAGCGCGAGATGATATACGGCTTGCGCAGTAGGAAGGTAGGATATCATGTGTGAAACGAGTTCGAAGGGGAGCTCGTCAAGCATGTTACTATGGTGGACATGGTGAACGCGATTGTCTTTATGAAGCACTTCCAGACAACCAATGACATCAATTGCATGACTCGATGATGAGCCATATCTTATCTGCATGACTCACAAGCTTGTAAGCACTCTCGAGCCTCTTCACATGCTCCAGCCTCGTTGTGCTTCTGACTCTCCATTCCACTATCCACACAATCTCGTTAACAATGGCTGGAATTACGTTATTCTCAAGTGTCCCTGCCATAGCTGGCATAGCCATCGTTGCTTTCTGCCTGTGCAAATTCATAATCTACCCAGTTTTCCTTTCACCACTCGCCAAGATCCCCAATGCCCACCCAACGTCGGCCTTTTCCCCGCTTTGGATGCTCTGGATACGCTACAGTCATAGAGACAATCAGACCATCCACGCTGCGCACGTCAAGCATGGTCCGGTAGTGCGATTAGCGCCAAATGAAGTCAGTATCAATTGTGTCAAAGGAGGCTTACAGACCGTCTACGCCGGCGGCTTCGACAAGCATGACTTCTATCCCAACCAGTTTGCCAATTACGGGTGAGTTGAGTCAGTACTTTGCAAATCGATGGCAGTACTCCCCGGCAGAAGTCAACGTGCGGCATCAACGGTGATGCACTTCAGCTTTGTATAGGCCTTCCTTGGTCACAAGTTTTTTATATAGACTTGTCCTTAGTCACAAGGTCCTCGATCCATCTATGAGTTAGTTTCGCTTAGGAGCTCATCGAAGACATCGGTTTACTCTCTCCTCGTTTATCAAGTTAGGTGTCTTTCACTGGGGAGAGTCGCAAGTGCGAGGGCTTCCTTGTGACAATGGAAGATGATGGTGACGTCGGGCTGTGATTCTCATATTGTCTGTCAGTACTCCCAGATGCTGACCACCGGTCTCCATCAGCGTTCCCAACATGTTCTCCACTGCTCATGGCAAAGTCCACTCTGCTCGCAAACGCATGCTCTCAAATGTCTACTCAAAGTCTTACCTCCAGTCATCTCCCGCGCTCTCGACGATCAGTCGAGTAGTGACATATGATCGACTTCTCCCTCGTCTCTCGGCATTCGCCGCTCTAGGGAAGCCGTTCGATAGCTTCGCCTTCTTCAGTGGTCCTACCATGGATTTCGTAACCAGCTGGCAATTCGGTCTAACTATAGGCTCGAACTTCACACTCGACACCGAAGAACGTGAGTGGTTTTTAGGATGCTTCGAGAATCGCTGGACGTTCAACTTTTGGCCGCAAGAGCTGCCCGGTCTCACAACCCTCCTCACGAAGCTTGGACGTCGCCCCGTACCGGTCTGGGTGGACGACTCGAACCAGCAGATCGAAGCTTGGTGTCTGAAGAAATGCGATCGAGCCGCTGCCCTTCTCCTGCAGAGCCAGGATGAGAAAGGCCTCAAGAATGCACAAACGGACACCGCCAACCATCCCGCCGTCTTCGCCCAGCTGCTCACCTCCATGAGCAAAGGCAACCCCAGTCCCTCATCCTACACCGACCAACGCCTGGCCCTAGCAAGCGAACTGCTCGACCACCTAGCCGCCGGATTCGAAACCTCCAGCATCACCCTAACCTACCTAGTCCACGAGCTCAGCCAGCGTCCCTCCCTCCAATCCTCCCTCCGCTCCGAGCTCCTCACCCTCAACCCGCCCGTTCGACCCAGCTCTGCCCCGACCCTCCCTTCCCCGAGAGACATCGATGCACTCCCACTCCTGCACGCACTCGTGTACGAAACACTGCGCCTGCACGCCGCCATCCCGGGCAGCGAACCCCGTGTGACGCCGGCGGGTGGCTGCACGCTCGGCCCGAACGGCGAGTATGCAGGCATCCCTGGCGGCGTGAGAGTCAGTGCGCAGGCGTGGAGCATCCATCGGAACGAGTCCGTGTTCCCGGACGCCGAGACGTGGAAGCCGGAGCGGTGGCTTGACGAGAAGGGCGCGTTCGATGCTCAGGGGGAGACGGGGCGGTGGTTCTGGGCGTTTGGGAGTGGCGGGAGGATGTGTATCGGGAGTAATCTGGCGATGTATCGTGAGTGGCTTGCCCTTGTTGACCCGATAGAGATTGGGCCGGCTTTTGGCTGACTTCTGGGTCGCGCGGGGAAGAGATGAAGCATATCCTTGCGGCACTCTATACAAATTTCACCACACACATCGTCGATGATGAGGGCATCGAACAGATAGACGCATATACAGCTGGGCCTAAGGGACCGCTTGTTGTGAGGTTGGAGGCTGTTGGTGACTGATGACGTGTCTACCAGAGTGTAAGCGCTTTGTTTGGGGTCGTTCGATGCGCATCAGAGGTTGAGCCCCTGGTCGCAGGACATGCGGGGCGTTCATATGGTCATGGCTAGAAGAAAGCTGTCGATCTGGAGATCAGGCATGTGGTTTTGGCAATTGAAACGAAAGTGTTGCAGTCTCTAATTGGTGTTTCCGTGGAACTGTTGGTCTGTGAGAGAGCGCAGTGCTGGAAATCTCAACCTTGTCTGCTGGTCATCTTCGCACTGTGTTGATTCATTGCTACGCAGCATCGCTGTTTGGATCCATCTACTCGGTAGGCAAAGGTCTCCAGAGTACTTCGGTCCTACTTGTGAATTCTTCGGCTGAGAGAGATAGTCCTTGTACAGATCCCAACTGGCGCATATAGAAGAAGCGAGGGATGAAGTAAATCTCACGTGCGGTCGAGTTTAGCTCTCCTCGCATGACTCTGCCCAACCACTTCTTTTCTACCTATTCTCACGATGAAGACGCTGCATCTACGAGAGACTCACAGTGGGATCTTGTATAAGTTTGGAAATGCAATGCTGTTGGAAACTATGTGCTTCATTGCAAGAGTTCGACACTCCTGCTAACGACCACAGAACTCAGTTTTTCACTTCTTCAGCTACAAACCAAAACGACCGAATCCGGATGCCATGCACAGCGCTACTAAAGGCTACCAATGAAAATAGCCATGATCGACATCCACCTTTAGAAAGAAGGTGATCTCATCTCACCCAGAGAAAGGAGATTCTTTGAGCAAACGCCAAACACCCCTCACAAGATCCACCGCTATGCAAAACCCCCCACCACTCAACCACCCGCCGGATACGGCTTCGGCGGTGTGGGCGGATCCCTCCCGGGCACCGGCACCGGCCGCGGCGCACCACTGCCCATACCTCCCTCTCCACCCCCGGCACCCGCCCCAGCACCCGACCCACCCACCGGTCCTCCAATCGGCAGCAGCGGGATTTCGGGGACCTTGATCGGCACGCCCGGCCCCGCCTTCAGCTTCTCCGGCAACTTCTCCCCCCTCACAACCTTCTCCATCTCCTCCCTCCCCAAACTCTCGTACTCGACCAGCGCGTTCGCCAGCAAGTCCAGCTGCTTGCGCTTACTCAGCAGCAGCTTGGTCGCGCGCTCTTTCCCCTCCTCCAAAAACCGGCGCACCTCGTTCTCGATCTGCTGCTTCGTCTCGCTCGACAGGCGCGCGTAGTCGGAGTGCAAATCCACGTTGCCGAGCACGTCCGACATGCCCATCTGGGTGACCATGGCGTACGCGACGGCCGTGGCCTGCTGGATGTCGGAGGACGCGCCGGAGGTCACGTCGTCGGGGCCGTAGACCAGCTCCTCGGCGACTTTGCCGCCCATGCAGATGTCGATGCGGGCGAGGTACTCCTTCTTGGACTGCGAGACTTTGTCCAGCTCTGGCAGCTGGAACGTGATGCCGAGGGCGTGGCCGCGCGGCATGATAGTGGCTTTGTACAGCGGATCCGCGCCCTGCGTGAACATCGCAACCAACGCATGCCCACCCTCGTGATACGCCGTCATGATCTTATCCTTCTGCTGTATGACGGCTGAGCGGCGCTCCGCCCCCATCATGATCCTGTCCTTCGCCCACTCGAAGTCGGACATGTGGACTTCCGTCTGCTTGTTCTTTGACGCATGCACCGCAGCCTGGTTGACCACGTTCTCGAGCTCGGCACCGGAGAAACCGGGAGTGCCGCGCGCGATGACGGCGGCGTCGACGTCCCCGCCAATCCGCATATTGCGCATGTGGTGCTTGACGATGGCGACACGGCCTCTGACATCGGGCAGCGGAACGACGACCTGACGGTCAAACCGTCCAGGTCTAGTCAAAGCCTTGTCGAGGAGCTGGGGGAAGTTCGTGGCGGCGAGGAAGATGACGCCCGAGTTTTGGTCGAAGCCGTCGAGATCGGTGAGGAGCTGGTTGAGAGTCTGCTTGACGTAGGCTGCGTCGCGCTCGTTGCGCTTGCCGCCTATGGCGTCCAGTTCATCGATGAAGACGATGGCGGGGGCTTTGGCACGGGCAGAGCTGAAGAGTTCGCGGACGCGTTTGGCGCCAACGCCGACGTAGACCTCGTCGAACTCGGATCCGGACATGTAGAAGAATGGTACACCGGCCTCTCCAGCGACGGCACGAGCGAGCAAGGTTTTACCAGTACCAGGAGGGCCAACTAGCAGCACACCCTTAGGCAGCTTTCCACCCAGAGTGGAAAACTTCTCAGGCGCCTTCAAAAACTCGACCAACTCTTGCAGTTCTTCTTTCGCTTCGTCGCAGCCATGTACATCGCTGAATCGGGTTGTTTGCATTTCAGGCTTCGCCTCTGCGTTCTGGGTGCCGCCGACTTTCTTGAGCATGCCGCTTGCCTCGACAAACAAGGTGACCAATATGAGAGCGAGGTATGCGAGGAGACCGAACCAGACGATGAACTTGACCCATTTGAAGACGGTATTTCCGATAGACTCTTCGACAACGACGTAGAGCGGGCTTTCCTTTGCGCCAGAACCGGTGCTGCGAGCGATGTTGCCGCCTGTGACACGGGCGCCAACTGCCTGACCCAAAGCCTGAAGTTGTTCGCTGCTCAGTGTGTTGCCTTGTACGTTGCCGTTCTTGTTCGTTGGAACTCCCGAGATACTCTCCGCTTGGCCGAGTCTTTCGAGAGCTCGAACGTACATGGCTTCGCAGGCAGGGTTTGTGGCATATCGGCCCGTCTGGTACCGTTCAACGACAATCTCGGCCATGTTTGCGCGGAGTAATGCAGAGTAGAAAGCATTCTGGGCAGTGGCGCTCTGTGGATTATTGTTGGCAGTCTGCTCCAAGTGCGCGAGGAGATTAGTAGATGAGTTGCCGCCGAGAAGACCACGTCGCTGGATCAAGCCGAGATTCACGGGTCCGGGTATAGGTCGTAGCTTCAGCGGTCCTAATCGGTTGAGAGTAGAGTACTGCCGAGACGTGTTGCGGAAGGATGGTAAGCTGCGCGCGATAGGGCTGCAGTTGTGAAGAGAGTTTCGGGGTACTGTACATGTTAGTCTGAGACTTCCAACATCACATAGCTGCCCATCGTTTGTGTGCTTGAGAGCCTTCGTATGTCCAAACTTACTAGAAGACAATATACTGCTAACAGACGGCTGTGCTTGAAACGCGCTTCGATAAGAGTGTAACCCCAACGCGGACGATGGGACCGACGCAAAACATTCCGGTAACGGGGTGACCACGGGTGCCTGCTCGTACTGTCAGAGACTCCTTTCCTTGTGTTTGTCGCTATGCTACTCACGTCAACCTGTGTAGCTGGTGTTGTCTCCACCACCGCAGGACGGCTGTTCTTCGCTGGAGCTGGGACCGGTGGCGCACGTCGGGCAGAAGTGCGGAAGGGTGCTGAAAGGACTGCGGACATGGAGGGCCACATCTCGCTGGCAGTAGATGCGATGTGCTGGAGGCGTAATTAGTATCGCGTGTCCCCCAGAAGACGTGAGTGGCGGCCTTACCTGCACACTCACGGGAGCCTGATGGAATGCCATGGTTGAAAGAGAGAAGCGGCTGCTGCCGCGAGAACCAGTGAAGACAACCAGAAAGAGAAATTTGTTATTAGAATAAAAGAAAGGAGGAACAGAAGTTGTGGTGGTGAGGGGAAAGTTGAGTCTCGCGGTGTAAGGCGATGTGCCCTCAAGATGCAGTCACGCCCTCGTCGGAGAGAGGCGGCCGATCCCTCTCTTGGCGCGCTAACGCTGTCTGCGAATCGACGTGGAAGATCGCAGAAGTAGGCTGGCTGACATAATATAAAGTAGCACGACGTGCGCAACGCTTGTTATCTATGCTTGTACTGACGATACCTATTTCGTACCGCCTAGATAAGATCTTTGTAATCTGATTGGCCCCCACATACTTTGAGTGAACGACAGGGGAGCCTTTTAGGGTAATGCTCACCTAGAGAATGTAATACATACGTTGCACGTGTAAGTAAGGTGTATAGAAAGACTACAGACCATGTAGCCGGCATGATCTCCAGCGGTTGCTCTGGTATTAGGGAGCCGGTCCTGTTGCAGCATGAGATTGGTCAGGAACAATTCAGTCGAACAATACATATGCTGGTTTAATAGAGTACCTTTTTTTTCATCTATACAGTACTGTACAGGGGATGAGTTTTGAAGAAACAAAGAATGATACATGCATGCAGTGAGACAATGGAAATGTTTCCTCCTTTTGCAACCTGGCGCATGTGTGACAGTGACCGTTTTGCCCGAGACGCCCTGCTAATAATGTATTGACACAGGCCGCCGCCCAATGCTGAAACCAACGCCATAGAATGCACAGAAAGAATGACAAAATCTACAGAGAAGACCGCACTAAAATAATAACCGTGAAGCAATAACCGAAAGCGTTCCGAGGACATAGACATGGGCGTCATCTGGACCAGTCGCAAGGTTCACCTGGGGTTAGAAAGGCCCTCACCGGCCACTCCGAGCGCCACTACGTTGTACGTGATCCACAAGCCTTCCAGGTTGCCTCGTCCCATTTCTACGAGGCGTCGTCTTCACTTGGTGCCTTCGCTCTTGCTCGTGCACTTTCCGTAACTTAAACACCTCGTTCTCTGTCGTCTCTTCATCTTCATCTCCTTGTATACTGTCTGCTTTTTCCTCTTGTTCTCTGTTTTCTTGTCCCTGCAGGTACTGCAAGTCGAGATCGAATTTCGCACCTCGAATAGGCCGCAAAGTCGAAGTAGGGCTTCGTTCCGTCTCATCCCTCCGGCGCCCTATAGTTCTCGCAGGGCCACTACATCAAGCGCTGTTAGTCAAGGCCATAAGTAAAGCTAATAATGTTTATCCGGAATACTCCTCGTGGCCTGGACCATTCTGAGGCATGGAAGTATCGTACACGTCATGTCCGAGCTTTGGCAGGGAGGTCCTTGACAAGTCATGACCTGCACCTTGGGTCATGTGGGCGGAGGCCTGATTCTGCAGATTATGTCTGGCGGCTTGCAAACTCTCTTCGTATCTTGACGTCGGACGGTAAGGGGCCGGTTGCGAGCCTTGGAGGAGGTTCGAATTGAGGGTCGGCATGGTCGCGAGCGATGCAGTTGGGCGGTACATTGAGTGCTGCGGTGTCATTGGCTGCTGAGTTGGCGAAAGGCTGGCGGAGAGTGCGTATGTGTTCTGAGCCTGCGGCTGGTGTATGGATGAGAGCGTTGCGGCAGCTTCGTGGGCCTCTCCCATATGCGAAGGCATTGTGTGACTCATTGCTGGGGCTCTGTAAGCATTCGTTCCGGTATTGCTGCCGAGAGTCGCTGGCCCAAACTGATCGGCTCGCTGCCCGTATGTTTGGTTGTACATGCTCGTCTGGTAAGGGTTCGGAGGCGCACTACTCGGATAAACATCAGTATAGGAGACGGCGATCTGACAGCCGTCATTGACGGAAGGACATACACGTTAGGGAGATTGGAGCTCATCTGCCTGAGATGAGAAATTTGACTTTGCATGTTGCTCTGCCACTGTGTCTGGTGTTGTGCCTGGTGTTGTGCCTGGTGTTGTGTCTGGTGTTGTGTCTGGTGTTGTGTCGGGTGTTGTGTCTGATGTTGTGTCTGGCTTGGTAGACCGCCGACATTGCCATGATTGTAAGGCAGTGCTGTCTGTGGCGACGAGGAGTATGTTGTCACCCCCCGCTCACTATATTGAGCAGTTTGCTGATCGAAGGTATTCCATTGTCTAGACACCTCGGCATTGTTTGAAGGTGTACCATACCCGGCCTCCGAGCGATATCGCTTGGCATCACCATACTGCTGGTCCTCTGAGTCCGCGTAAGAATCCGAGGTCCTCTTATTACTCTGAGGGCTCGCCGCTGCACCGATTTGGTGGAATGGATACGATCGCTTCTGCGCCGAGCTGTGCTTTGTCAGTTGCCAGGTACATAGCGAGCCAGATTCAGGTCGAGTCAGGACTTACGAGAACGCTCTGGGCTCTTTGCGGAGTCTGAGACGCACGCCTTGGTCTGAGAAAGCTCGCGACAAGTACGTTGATTCTTCTAGACCCCTGAAGTCTTTAGGATGCACCACTGTACAGAGCTGTTAGCTGTGGTACATCTATCAAGGGATGCTTTGTGCAGCTTACCATCGAAAGGCTCTGAGACGATAGACTTGAGAAACTGGGCGTCATTCGCGGTTCTGTCGCTTGTTAGCTACGGACACACTCAACACTTGGTCTTGTTTTGACTCACCTGCGCAAATCGAACAGGTTGAAGACTAGCCGATGTCGTCCAATCACCTTCACTGAAATGTCGCCAAAGACAAAGTATGCGCCTTCTGTGTTTAGTGTTAACAGAGTCAATGTATGGGACGCTTGTCACAGCCTACCTTGGTTATCCTGATCCTTCAAACGGTGTAACGATGACACGAGTGATCCAGCCAGCAGTGCATTTGAACCGTCCTCCTTTGGCTCTACAGGTCGTTCCGGTCGAAGGTTGCAACACATGAAGAGGTACGGGCTTTGCAGAAAATGTCTAATAAACTTTAGTCTACAACCTAAATGGCAACAAGCATGCAGTACTCACTGTTGCGGGTCGGCTACGGCATTGACGCGTAGCTGCACGATCGGTGGAGGGTCGACAGGCTTTCGGACTACAAGGCGGCTCAGTACACGTTGCAGTATCACATATATAGCGCATGATACGAACTGACCTTTCTCCTTGCCATCAACGGTTACCAAGGCCTCCTTCGGCTGCTGTCGAATCTCAAGTTCGACATAATGGCTAGGTTGGTCAGCGTCAATAGAAGCGCTCGCGTGGTGAAACGGCGTGTTTGGCGGCGATTGTCTCTCGTACCTTTCCAGCGGCAGGACGGTAGGGGGTGCAGCAGCGTGGTGAAGGGGATAATGCCACATGGAGCGCGTTCACACCCAGGGATGTGCAGGTTGATTTCTTGCGTGCGGTTGCTTGCTGCCACTGCGAGTTCAATACGAAAGCTGCGGTTGTTGAAACGCGGTGTTCAGCACATGCAGTTGTAGAAGCAAGAGTCGAACCAAATTCGAGACGAGGTTTATAAGGAGTAGGCGCCTGGGGAGGATTCTCCGAACGCTTAGATGGCCAAAGGTAAAATCCCAACAATTAATATCGTCAGGTCGGACAATGATTATGTTGATGATAGTAAAGACGGTACGGCTCGCTGCGATCCAAGAGTTGAAGTGGGGATTTGAGAGACCGTAAGAAGAACAAGCAATTTTCGAGCTGGCTGGACCATCGAGTCTTGTGGGCAAGAGGCATGAGTGTTTGGGTAAGGAACGTTGGAACTCTGGCAAGAGCTCAGTGAGAAAGACTGAGTGAGTTTCTGGGCTGGGTGGATGACCTCAGAGTCCTTTGTGAACTTCGCCCCACTTTACACCCTCTGCTCTTGCAGCCGGAATCAAAGAGCCAGAGCGTGCAAGCTGCCCGCTCACCACGCGCCGGGGTGAGATGTTGATAAACTCCTCTGACCTTTGCTTGGATGTCGAAGTTGGTAGTTTTTTGCTGCGAAAAGCAGAAGGCACGCCCGAGCTCTAGCAAACTAGCGTGGCTCAGACGCAACTGCCGGAGGCGATGATCCGGAGCGAACGATTTGCTCGCGTCTTGCTACCTGGGTACGCGTCAGAGCACCCGTTCGACGAGCTCGGTGTCGTGCTGCTCGCAACGGCACGAAGCCGCAGCGTGCAGCAAACGCTGGGAAGGCGTGAGGCAGACGGGTCAGAACCACTGTCCCCAAGCTGGTTGTAAAGTCGGGATGCTATGGAACTGGCATGCATGTGATGGTACTGAGCATTCGTATCGAGTGCCCCGCGATGGGTGAGAGGTAGGTGGTGAACCGTGGTCAGCGACCCGGAGCGTGCCACGGTCGACGAGGGGATCCGAGTGCGCGGGAGGGAGCTACCACGAGGGGATATGCACACCCTATCTGCTCAGAAATCGAGACGATGGCTGGGACCCATGGTGAGAGCCAGGAACATGACGAGAGCGGACCAGAAACTAGGGAAAGAAAGCTGGATCGCCGAAAACACGCGCAGCAAGGTGACAAGTATCCGTCAAGCACTGACTCTTCACCACGACTGAACAGGATACGCGACGCTGTGCTAGATGGTAGTTCGCAGAAGATTTCCAGGCTGAGCTGGCCGTTAGGGCGTTCTAGTCGCAAGCTAACGTCGAAGCTTCCACGATTTCCAACGGGAGACCCTTTGCTACCCAATTCGGTGCGCAAAAGAGTTTTGGCTTGGGTATGACTCGCATCGGAGCCCCTCAAGCGTACAAGTACGTTGACTACACGTGACATACATGAGCTGTCGTCCACCAAGGTCCTGCCACCGCGGGTGTTGGTAAGCTATCGCACGCCACGGTTGGCTGTTTTTGCCAGTTCTGGCGCCGTGTTCTATTGGCAAGCGCAGGGGTTGGAGAGGAGGCGTCTCTTACGGCAGTCTCCGGTGCGCGATGAAGTACCTAGGTAAGGACACCCTCGCCGAGGTGCGTCTCACACGCTCAGCAGTTTGGACGTGTCGTCGACACTGGTCAGCAGAACGGGGGCCACGAGAAGCGTATGAGGTTCAGTGCTTAGTGCGTGGTCAAGAGCGGCGGTCCAAGTTATGGGAAGACACCCAAGCAGCCGGACTGAAACCGCCCTGTAATTGGGCAAGAAGAGGCCCCAGCTCGCCGAGCACGACATCGTTTAGTTCTGTATGCTTGTCAAGAGCATGAGGGGAGCCCGGGCAAGGCCATGGCGACAGGCAAATCAACCACACCTCGGCCCGTCTCGAGGGAGCATCCCATAGGTCACGTCTGAGTAGTCGTGAAAGCGCATGTCATCTATCACGTCCGGGCATTCTTCAGCGGGCTCAAACCCCCTCACATCGCCAGTCCAACAGTCGAATCAGTGCTAGTTGCCCTGCTCATGCTTCATCGAAACTAAGTACTGCTATTTCCATACGGCAGTTCTCCTCAGCAACACCCGTAGCAGGTCAGAAGAGAATATCAAGGTTAACACCATGTTTACAGCCAATAGATCCTTCGGAAATGTGTTCTCTGGTTTCCGACATTGCTGCATCATGCCGCCAGCCATGATTGGGCGCGGCAGCTCAGCAGACGAGCTGTCTAATTTTACGAACTCCGCGTTTGCAACGGCCGTCGTGCATCGATGTACCAGGTTTAGAGATGTGGGCATCCGTTCGTGAGCGCGTCTGCCAGCTGCGGGAGCCCCAGGGTATCAGTACCAAGGTAAGCTCCCGTCCTGCATCTCGGGTCAGATCATGCAGCATGACCGCGGGACAAGTCACACATCCCGCTGACAGCAGCTTGTTACGGATTAAGTTATCTGATTGTAGCTCCTCGAATGAGCATTGGTTCCCAAGGCCGGTGTGGGATTCCTTCGCCTTGCGCTTGCCATTGTCGCCACAATCGAGTCATATTCGCAGCCGAACTCGATGCAAGCACAAGCTTTAATACAAGCCGCATCCTTGGTCCTATGAGGAGCCTGGTCGATTGACAGCTCCCCTGGTCTGCCACATCAGAGTCCACCTGGGTTGAATGCCAGGATCCCTTGACTGAGACGACATCGGAGATAACTGACGCAGCGTTGTCGTCCTTACAGGCTGAGTGCATCTGACGCCGATGAGCAGACTCACACTAGAGCAGACGTTCTTACATGGTCAATCGCTTTCGTGATACTTCTGGTTGAGTGTGGCGGACGTGCATTGCTCCGAGACGCAGGTTGATCTATCAACATGTGCTCCATTCACACACAACAGCGGCCCAGCACAGCGACAAAGGATAACGTGGTTCACCTACATCCAGCCCTGTCTTTCACGCTAAGCTGCAACTTAGAACATTGAGCAATTTTCCATTTTACTATGCGCTTGTAGCCATGTTCTCTCTGATCGTGAGAAACATCGGATGTTAATCCGCTTCACACCACTCTTCGCTAGAATATAATACGGCCATGAGGATGCACACGCTAGCATGGCTTCTTTGGAATGTCCGGTCGAATCTCTCACGCAGGACGATTCCCAAGGTAGCTTTTCCAGCGCCTGACTGCATGAATACACATGCGTTTCTAGTCCGTTTGAGGCTCGTTGCATAAGCCGGATATGCTTGCAGCAAAAACCACGGTCATCAAGCCGAAGCAATGACACGGCGAACACGCTCCCATACCAAAGATACAGGTGTGTTCTGCTCAGGCGGTCAGGGCGTCATCGCGCACCAAACAGAAATTAACAGCTTCATTGTGTGAGATGCGCGACACGCGCCGCTATTAGGACGCCTGTCTTACTGCGCTTGGACCAATGAATTAAGTACCCAAAGATTGGATGGGTATGTCAATAATGGTACCCGTTCGTCTACAGCAGTCGCTCCGCCTTCGAGCCGAGCCTCAAGTGCTTCTCACAAACACGGCACAGGACCCAACATGGAGGAGATCTATAATCCTAGCTTGTAGGAGAAGTACCTTGGTAGCATCAAGCCACGTTCAGGACGTCTGCATGTTCAGACGAGTCCCTGACGCCGGTCCACTCTCGAGCCGAACCGTAACTGCTTCGCACAGACACCTATCACAACCGGGTATCATGGCAATGCCATGGTCTTCATCGAGACAGAACGAACCTCGATCTCAACAATTTCTGAGCATACAGCCGCTGTCATACCTACTGTCTCTCATCATCGATCACGCTACGACGTCACGGAGCATCACTGTATGCTAGTTTCCTCTCCTGCCAAGACTCGCACTGGAAGTAGTACTGAGAGGCTCTGATAAACTGCGCATATTCAGACAAGCCACTTCCACCGTCCCCACACCCTGTCATTGGCCCTTCTCTCAATCCTCTCGTAAGGAGAACCACCATATCGTCCAAATCATATGTCATCCACATCTCAAGGCTGTTGAGCGCAACTCAGCCACTTGCGTTCTCCACCTGTACCTGCACCCAACTCAATCTCCGAGTTCCTAACTCCCGCAGAGATATCTCCGACAACTCAGCTTGCGTCATTCAGCAGAACTGTCCATGGCGCAGCAGCCGTGCTCTGGCGGCTATCGCAGGATATCTCCGCTTTACTAGAGAAAGTCCGGAGTACCGTGGCGGATATCCACGAAGCCACTTCTTCCTTTTACCGGCTGCGATGGAGGATTGTGCCGAGCGCCGACCACATGACATGCAAGTACACAAAGGATGCGCTCCTGACCGTCTCATCGAACAATACCTCCGCGGCGGGTCGACCTTCGATTCGTATGCACCCGTTCTTCCTCCTTCTCCTCAACCGGTTGCTCGAACACATCCGCATCCACCTTCCTCCTCCGCCCATGCTCATCACACTCCAACCCCGCCGCCTGCAACACCGCCCACCTCACCCCATCAACCCCGAGCTTCCGATGCCCATCCACCGCCTTCTCAGCACTGCAAGCCAGCACCTCCCCCAACGCCTTAACTCCCCTCCAATCCACCGGCTGCACCCTCTCCCTCACCCTCTCACACACTTCCCTCAGCTCCTTCAAATTCCCCTCCATCCTCTCTGGCCCAGGCAGTTTCGCATTCGGCCACACAATTTTATCAACCTTGCTAAGAACAACCTGATGCGGCGTCCCCGCCTCCCTCAGAATCTGCAAAATCTGCTCATCCGCGGCCTTGAGCCCGTGCTCGGCATCGACGAGCAGGAACGCGCGCCGGAGTTGGCGCCGCTGGGAGAGGTACTTGGTGATTTCCTTGCCCCATTCGGCGCGGCTGCCCTTGCCGTAGCCGGGCATGTCGACTACCACTATGCCGCCGCGCATGATCTGCTTCTCTAGTGACTTCTCACGCTGCTTCTTGCTTCCTCCTCCCCCTCCTCCATCCCCGTCCGTTCTCTCGTCCCGCCAGAAGTCAATCCGTTCCCTGACGACCTCGCCGCCCACCCCGAACGCGTTCATCTCCCTCGTGCGCCCAGGCTTGCTGCTCACGAAGGCAATTTTCTTGGCTGTGCGGTTCAGGAGCGCGTTCAGCAGGCTGCTTTTGCCGACGTTGCTGCGGCCTAGGAAGGCGACTTCGGGGGATGAAGAGGCGGGGAAGGTGCGGAATTGCGCGGCGGAGAAGAGGAAGTGGGGTTGGTTGGAGGCGAAGAAGTGGTGGGCGTAATTGAGTTGGGAGAAGGTGGGGGGAAGGGTGTCGGTGTAGTAGGATAGGTTGGACTGGGAGAGAGTGGGGGCCGGGGTTGTTGTGGAGGGGGAGGGAGTGGAGGGGGAGGGAGCGGAAGGGGGTGGTGCGGTTGCGGTACGTGGAGAGATGGTCGTAGAGGTAGTGAGGGTGCGGGAGCGCGGTGGACGACGTGGACGTGTACGGGCGGCGCAGCGGGCGCAAATGTACGGTATAGAACTACTCCTGGCGGACATAGTTGCTATCGTCTATAGGATGATGGTGAATCAGAGAAGCAGAAGCACATGCAAATGCAAAAGTGAACGTCAATCTTCGAAGGTTGGCCCAAGCTTCTCTCGAAAAAGTTCCACCATCATCATCACCATCTAATCCCATTCCCCTCCAACTCCATCACCACCTCAAACTCCCCACTCCATTCACGATGTCCACCTCCCCCTCTCCGACTCTGCGCTCCCTCTACCGCCGCATCCTCCGCGAACTCCCCTCGCGCGGCCCCTCCACCAGCAGAGCCACGATCCTCTCGCACCCCTCGCCACTGCAACGCCGCATCCGGTCGTCCTTCTCCACCAACCTCCGGAATCCCGGGACCGCAGCAGAAGAGGGCACAGCACAATCAGCGTCATCAGCGGTGCAGCAGAGCCAGATCCAGGAGGCGGAGCAGTTCATTCAATACGTGCAGGCGCAGCGCCTGTACGCGACGCTGGTTGAGCGGTACAATCCGGGTATGAACATGAACGAGGAGGAGAGAGTTAAGTTGACGGCGAGGAGGGTGGGGATGGATTTGCCGGTGGAGTTCCAGTCGGGGGGAAGTAAGTCGTGATGAGGGTTGGAGGCTTCACGGATTGGACAGTGGAGACGATGGAAAGGATGGGCCGATGTTGAAATCTTCATCGGGTCGGTGTCAAGCGGATTCGTATACGATCATTTGTTGGGAGGTCTGGCGGGCTCAGCGGCGTTGATGGATTCAGGCTGGCTGCGTTTATACAGGTATAGCTTGGGGCACGTGTGCAGGTATGAGCGATATGCTAAGCCGGTCATTGCAGGGGTTGTTACGTCAAGATACATGTGCATAGACTATGCGATTCCAAAATGGTTCAATCGTTTGAGGGAGGGTCAACATCGCTCTTGTCGACATTCCTCCCGTCAGGTTCACAAAAGAGGGGCTTTTCCTCTGGTATGAGAGATGCCATACACTCGCAGCTGATGCTGCACAGGTCCTTCTGTCCAATCATCTTCCGTTTCTTGTTCTTCTGAACTCCACTGCAACATCGTGCACAAGGTCGCGCAGACGGTCAGACTGACCCGCGAGCGCCGGTACTATGCAGGCTGGCATGGGGACATTCTGATCGTGTGCGGGCTCCTAATTTTACGGCCATGGCAAGCGGTAACACCAGATTATCTAGTATGTATTTAGTCACATCCATATAGCGCCTCGGTACGTTCGTCAGAATCGAGTGTAAGGTCTCATTCTTCTATCACGCTGATGGCGAGCATTGACAGACTACAACGATAACCATGAGGAGCGAGAGCAGACAAAGTACACCGGCACACTGCTGGTGAGTAACATCACTGATCGCTTTTGTACAGGATTATCGTTCTTCGTTTACTACAAGCACACCACCGGCGCCGAGCACGGAGCAACAGAAACGACTTTTCGGACAAGCTAAGAAGCAAAAGCACCGCCATATCCCAGAGCTCAGCCCAAATTGTTCTGATTGCGTTTACCATGGCCATGGAAAATTGTCTTCGGTACGCTCTGTCTCTACTTTCTTCCATGTCCAAACCGTAGAGCCGTGTGGACCCTTGGTCGCTTTTAGTTTCCATTTGATGAACTGTTGGCTGTTGTGGTTGGTCGTGGGCATCGGTCCGATTATAACGAGAACCTCTTTCAATGCCTTCATGGCCTTCAACGGCTCTACTTGCTCCATCACCCAATCTAGGTCGAACGGTACCGCGATGTCCAGCTTGACGGACAGGTATTGCAGTTTCTTGGAGTTCTTAAACTTTTCCAAGATCCAGTCGACGATGTGGAGCTTGTCTTGGCGAATGGCTTCCCGCACTCGCTCTTCCGGGATCAAATCACTGATCTTGTTGATCTCTGGCTCGTCATACCAGGGATTCTCGGGCTCGCCGTCGAAGTCGAAGCGTCCAGGGTGCATTGAGCTTCTCAATGCGATGGAATCGATGGAATCGATGGAATCAACACCCGTTTTGGCACGCGAGACAGCGCAGTGCACCTCACACCAAGCAACATGCTCGAAGAACAGCTTCTGAACCAAAGGACCACGCTGGAGGTATGTCACGGAGATCGGGTCCGCAACGTCGTACTGATGCTTGTGATCGGCTGGCCCTTCGCAGCAGTCGATATACCTCTTCCCCCAAAGTTCCATGGCAGCGATGAACTCGTCGAGTATCTGACGTTTGGCTTCCATGATATCCCAGCGCTCCTCATCGGGATTGTGACCAAATGTCGTGTACGGCCAGTAACACTCTTCCCAAAATCCTTCGGCCAACATTTCGTTGTATATCATGTTGCGGAGCTCTCTCGGCAGGGCGAGAAAGGGCGGCTTGGAAGAAGTGGCCTCAGTCACCGAAGTCACTGGGAGTTCGTTGCCTCGGGTCGAAGCGTCCATCGTGAAAGCTACAGTCACACGTAAGACTCAACAAACAAATGTGAAGCAGAGCCTGACAAGACCTACAGTTTCGCGAACAGTGATCAAGATGGGAACAGCTGGGTCACAGTGACGATGAGGTCGTGAGTGGTGGAGTGAAGATGAGCAAGGTTATAAGGGGAACCTGCAGACGTGCGAAGTTGTCGTTGCTGAGGGTGGAGAGACTCCGGAATATTATTCGCTTGAGGGGTGGAGGAAGATGACTGGGAGTCCCTAGAGAATGCCAGCGCCTTTATACTCTTGCTGAGGCAACACGATTACGCAAGTCTAACACTAGCAGAAGGTGTTTCCAGCAGTACTTGCCTCATTCGAATGTGCTCAGTACCACTCATCCAATTCTCAATCGATTGCACCATCGCACTTGAAAATCCACTTTCGAAGATCATGGTTGTAAAGGAAGGGCCCAGGCACACCTTGCCATGGAATTGCTCGCTCGCCATTTGGCCCACTTTCTCTCGTGGATCTTCCCATATG
>JAKLMF010000059.1:0-36218 GCA_022813555.1 Botryosphaeria agaves | reverse complement strand
GTACAACACCAAGACGGGCGCTATGCGTAAGGTACTCAAAGGACACGAAGGCGGTGTGTGGGCGCTTCAATATGAGGGCAACATCCTAGTCTCTGGATCCACAGACCGATCAGTCAGGGTTTGGGACATTGAGAAGGGCAAGTGCTTGCAGGTGTTCCAGGGTCACACCTCCACTGTCAGGTGTCTCGTCATTCTCAAGCCCACCGAGATTGGCCGGCGAAGCGATGGAACTCCGATCATCATGCCGAAGGAGCCTTTGATCATCACTGGCTCCCGCGACTCAAGCCTGAGGGTCTGGAAACTTCCCCAGCCGGGTGACAAATCCATCTTTCAGACAGGACCACCAGCGAACGATCATGACAACCCGTACTTTGTCAGAGCACTCACCGGCCATCACCACTCTGTCCGAGCAATCGCTGCGCATGGGGATACGTTGGTAAGCGGCAGCTACGACTTTACCGTGCGCGTATGGAAGATCTCAACTGGCGAGACTGTACACAGACTCCAAGGGCACACGCAGAAGGTGTACAGCGTCGTGCTTGACCACAAGCGCAATCGTTGCATCAGTGGATCGATGGACAACCTCGTCAAGGTCTGGTCTCTGGAATCGGGAGCTTGTCTCTTCAACCTGGAAGGCCACTCCTCGCTTGTGGGACTGCTGGACCTCAGCCACGATCGCTTGGTCTCTGCTGCCGCAGACTCAACACTGCGAATTTGGGATCCGGAGAACGGTCAGTGCAAGAGCACGCTGAGCGCCCACACAGGAGCTATCACGTGTTTCCAGCACGATGGGCAAAAGGTCATCTCGGGGTCTGATCGTACACTGAAGATGTGGAATGTCCAAAATGGCACTTGTGTACGGGATCTGTTGACGGACTTGAGCGGTGTGTGGCAAGTAAAGTTCAACGAACGGCGGTGCGTTGCTGCCGTGCAGCGAAATCAATGGACATACATCGAGGTAAGAGAGCACTCTCGGATGTTTTGTTTGACTCCCTCGCGTGTCGGAAGTGAAAAGCTAAACTAGCCTAGGTGCTTGACTTCGGCGCTGCTCGAGATGGTGTGCCGGCAGCTCAACGCGGAGTTCGTGTAGTCGTCGACGAGAACGGCCACGACATCACCGAGACCGAGGAAGCAGACGAACCCGCCCCAGCATAGATCGGGCTCCTCATAAGCACAGATCGTTAGTTCACCGTCCTACAGATCAGTTGTTCGCGCGTCGGCATTATGTGCAGCATTTCAATACAGTCATGACACGCCTATGAGATACCCACAGAGACATGCAAACCCGATACCCACACATGTCTACGGCCGAATTCTTTTTGTTCATTCCTCTTTATCGAGAGGTGACGGTCTCCTTGGTTCCGGAGGATATCTTCTGGCGTATAGCTTTCGTACAATGTATTTCACCTGCTTCTCTTGGCTGCTCGCAGGCATCTCTCGGCGTCGGAGGATTTTTGCTACTGCGCTTGTCGGCGCTGCTTAAGTGCGTCAGACTTGGAGACTAGAGCTCGATCAATACAATGGGTTTCTGCAGAACAGTGCAAATCATTGCTGTCGGTGCTGCTCACAATCAGGCAGACGGTGTTGACATACGCTACACCGGACCTACCCTATTTGCACCAAAGGAGCCATTCTACCTTTGAAACCTACAACCCTACAGTATCACTCAGCACGTGGCTAATACAGATGAGGTTCCCTTCCCAAACATTTCGGACACTCTCTCATGCCTGCCGCGGCTCTACGGCAATCGCTCATGTCCATGTTCCTCCCAGCCTCGCGTCTGTCTCCACAGTCGGATGCGGGCCGCTTTGCTGACGAAGCCCATCCAACGGCTGTCGACTCTCACGGGAATAGTGCCCCATCCTAGCGGCTCTAGAACCGGATGTTATCCAGGAACCAGCAGATCTAGCGATGCAAGAGGACATCATCGCCCGCCATCAACCCCAGATTCTTGATATTTCCCCGCGCCAAGCCGTCCGCGAACCATCCACTTCCCCGCAAACAGAGCCCGAGACGCATCGCCATAAGCAACCGCATTAATCAGATTTGGCGCCTCGACCACCTCTGCATCTGCCAAATCCTGACGTCTCGATCGGCCTGTTGCTCAAGCAACCGCATTGCGGGGTAGCATTCTGTTACGCATACCGATTGTGCGCCTCAGGTGTCAGCGGCTGTCCGCCATGATGCTGCCGGCCCTCCACCCCTCCAGCTTGCACGCAAGCTCCGTTCGAGCGATCTGCGTAGCAAAAATGTCAGGAACCCGCATGATGCTAGAAGTCCACATCTAGCTCCCATCCACGCATATAAATGGGCCCGGAGCTCCCCCCCTCATGTGGCTTCTGCGCGTCGAATCCGCTTCTCCAAGTAGAAGGCCCTCCACCGTTAGAAAAATAAGCATAAGATTCTAGACCGCTGCTTCCCACTTCATATCTTCCGTTTTCCCTGCGTTTACTTAAGAAAGAATGAGATTCTCCATCTTCAGCCTCATCACCCTCTTCTCCCTCCCCCTCACCATCATGGCCCAGACCCCGCAAGGCAACCGCAATGCCACAAACAACATGGGCTCCACGCCCAGCCAGCGGTACCAGCTGAGCCAGAACCAAGCCCTCCAGATCGTGCAAGCCGCTGCCGCCCACTCCGCCGCCATCAAGTAAGCCTCTACCCCCCTCCCCCCCGCAACCACCTACCTACCTTAAGCGCACACGTACTGACCACCGTCCGCCCCCCACAGCATCCCCGTCAACATCGCCGTCTCCGACACGCACGGCTACCTCCTCGCCTTCCTCCGCACCGACAACGCCTACCTCGGCAGCATCGACATCAGCATCAAGAAAGCGCGCACCGTCGCTCTCTTCAACGGCGCCGTCACCACCGCGCAGTGGTACCCGCAGGTGCAGCCCGGCGCGCCGCTGTACGGCATCGAGGAGACGAATGGCGGGCTGATCGCGTTTGGAGGAGGCGTGCCGGTGTATGTGGATGGGTTTTTTGTGGGGGCGGTGGGCGTGAGTGGGGGGACGACGGATCAGGATGTCGAGATTGCGACGGCGGGGGCGACGGTGGTGGGGAGTACGACGTAGGTGATTAAGATTAGGGAAGGAGAGGGGAAGGGGGGAGGGGAGGGTGTATATAGGGGATTGTGGAAGTGGATGAGTGGGTTTGATGGAACCCGGATGCGAGGCTCGAACGTGTACGGCTGTATATAGGATATATGCAAAAGCGCCCAGATTCCAGTGCTGCACCTACAACTCCAAGCCTGTTCAACAACTCCACTCCTCATCCCGCTCAATGACCATGCCCGGCGGAACCCTCATCGTAATCACGACCTCCCTCCCAATCCCCTCGTCCATATGGCTCCTATGCCAAGCCTGGATCTCCCTCCCAACAACCAGCCTCCTCAAATCCACGCCATATCCCAACTCCCACAGCTCTTCCTGCACCGCCAGGAGGCTCTCATACCTCTCCAGCTCCCACATCCCCGGCTCCACCCCCACCAGCTCCCCAACATCCACCTTCGGGTCCAGAATCGACCACGCGCTCAACGGCTCATACCTGACCACCACCTCCTCCAGCCGGCCCTCGAACAGCCAGACCAGCGCGTGCGTCGCGACGGCAACGTGATACCACGACTGCGGCGGCATCCGCCAGCTGCTCGGCCGGTCCTGCCTCCGTCGCCGCGCGCTGTGGAAGTGCAGGCTCACCGCGAGCGAGCGGACCCGCGTCTCGTCCCGGAGATACTGGAACAGCGGAAGCACTTCGTCTGCGATGATTGAGGGGAGCCGCGCCTTCAGGTCGGACGGCAGCTGGGTCCAGCCGAGCTCGATGGACCGGAGGTGGGTGAGCACGTGACGGGGGAGGCGCGAGAGGAAGGCGAGGAGGACGCCCGGGCCGCAGGCGAAGATGATGCGGGCGTGTTGGAAGAGGGCTTCGAGGGCTTCGGCGGCGAGCTGCTTGTTCGTGTGGAGTAGCGGTAGCTCTGTGAGGCGGACGATGGACGAGAGGGTGCCGGTGTAGGTTGAAAGGTCGCTGTAGCCGGTGATGAAGATCGAACGCTCGATGGCGCTGAGGGATTGGAACGATGATTTGTAGATTAGGTTGCGCAGTTCTCTTGGGATGCTGAGCAGGTTTGGTGGGAAGGGGCGAGGGGGTGATGTGCTTGGGATGAGCGAGGCTGGGGAGCAGTTAGGTAGGTGTTGCGTGGGGCCACGGAGCGGATCACTATCAGAGTCGGACATGATGTATTGCATGTATAGCTTATGGGTTTTGCTCAATGTGGTGTCTCACAAACCATGTTGATGCTGGGATGGTTGTGCTATGTTCTACGGATGCTTCAACTGTGATGATACCTAGTAGGCGGGAGAAGCCGGCTACTGAGACGATCGATATTTACAACTAGCTAATCACAAAAGTACTGACCGAGAGCGGTAAGCAAGTGTTTTTTGTTTTATCTAATGCCAGTATCTAGTCGGTAGATATGGACAAAGCCATAACTGCGTCTAATGACCGTAGCACAAACACCGTCCCGAGATGATCCAACACCAAGAGTTTGCACAAGACTGCATTGCTTACATCTGTCCACATCACAATCAGAACTTGGAACCCGAAGCTTTCAAGTGATCACATGCCACTCATCTACGGTTTCCGCCTCACTCGCGGTCTCCTCTTGCGTTGACTTCTGCTCCTGAGCCACGCTCTGAACCTGAGCTGTCTCCTGCCTCTGAGTCGAACTCTCACCTTGCGCCGGGCTTGACTCCTGAATCAAACCCCGGTATTGACCTGACCCTGATGCTTGAACAGGGTCGTTCAGAAGGTTCGACACTGAAAGCTGCTCTCGCCGCGGTTCCTTCGCGCGGGCCTCATTGAGGTCGTCTTCGGCCTTGCGTTTGGCTTCGGTGAGGAGGTCCTTACCAATGGCGTTATCGAACATTCGGATTTCCATTGCCATTGCTGTACGAAAGAGTTCGTTCCAATGCTCCTCTGACTCTGGGCCGGCGAGATGGCTGTGAGACTCTAGAAGTTCTGGAGTGGGACGTGTATCAGTGTGACAAGCTTGCTTTCGCCATTGTTTCGAACGCCTACCGAGTAATCTTTTGACATGATCTTCCGCAGTGTTCTGCTGCACCCATGTCCTGTAGAACACGGTGCCTTTTCTCATCAGCCGAGAAGAAGCTCGACGTCATGCACATTGGGACGCTGGGCTGTTTGACAGGCACGTGGATAAACATGTTGCCTGAAGTGCCCATGGTCCCAGTGTCCATGACATCGACCTCACCAGCCGTCGTCAAGGGAGTGCAATGGAAGGACAGACATACCTTGCCTCGTCGTCGGCGACTCCTTTAATTTGTTCGCAAGCATGTACCAGCCCTGTCCACGCAGTCAACCTAGCCCTTACCATGCTCTCGTCTCTACTCACAATCCTGAACTTACGTAGATACACGGTATGGTCTTGACATACATCCCATACCACCCCTCCTCACCCCGCTGCAACCACTCCGCGTAGCCCCTTTCCGCTTCAGACCGGTCACTGCCGTCAATCGCGCTGTCAACAAGCTGTAGTTCCTTCTTCAACGTGTCGTTTCGAAACATTGCCGCGGTATTTATCTGGCCGAGAATTGAGTTCGTGCCTTTCTGCATGGCCTCTAGGGTTTTGGCTTGTGCCGTGGGATCCCACGGGCATTTGGCTAGCCGGAGGGCCTTATACCTGACATAGTCGACTAGGTAAAAGTAGTCTTGCTGAGGAGGGGGAGGAGGAGGGTGTTAGCTTGGTACGCGTACAGTTGGTTCTGTCTGAACGCAGGGTGATGTTCTCCAGAAGGGCCGCCTAACTGTGAGGTGGTCCTGTGGCTTATTTACGTCCGGAATAGAACTCACCACAGAGTAATACCGATATGAAGCCAAGGTCTCACTCTCCTCGCCCTCAGCCTGCAGCTTGCAGAACCTGTTGTCTAAAAACAGCTGCACGAGATCCAAGTTCTGCTTCCACAGCTTGCTGATCAAGGAGCCACTGATATCCAACGACATTGCACGGTGCTGTAACGATTCAGGCTGCAATGGTCTAAATCCCCTCAAACTGTCCGGAAGGCGCCTCATTGAACAAGAAGATTCACTGAACAAAAACTCGTGGGTTAATTTTGCTCTGCTGGGAAGGACGGCTGCGGCTCTTATGTAGAGCTTCTTCTCCTCCGTGTGCGGTGATTATGTGAGTGGTCAAAAGATCGCAGGAACGTGGTGAGATGCGCAAACACGACAGCGGTGAACCTGTAGGGCTGGCATGTATGCCAAATGCGTAAGCAGCAGCGCAACGCAGACGAGATTCACTGAGGTGGACATCAGAATGAAGGTTGTATAAGGAAAGACTGGCTGGCATACACATCGCGATGTATCGGTTGCGGCAGCCCAGGGACATTGAGAATCTGAAGACACGTAGAGAGATTTTCAGCATATCAAGCACGAGATGCGCATGTTGGAGGGAATCAGCAGTCATGAAGAAGATCCGCCGAAGATATATATCATACAGCGTTGGAAAAGTAAGGAACACCGGTTCATCTAGGAAACGCCAGACTGGCCTAACCAACGAGAGTTTCGGACCGATTTTCCAAACCACAGACATCCCGCCAATCCGAGGAGATAAAGAGACCACAGCTATGAGAGATACGTATGTACCGGAGTGCGATTACCGCACAAGTAAGCCGTTCCACTCCTTACCAGGTGTTAAAAGAACCAATGAGAGCACAGAAATTTCCGAGCATCAGTTGTGTGGAGCAACGATATCCCCAATGAACGTCCCGATATCACCAGCATCATCCGGGTATACGTAGAACGCAAGTGCAATGATGATGTACCTGATCAATCTCGTCAGCAAATCACGGTCTCACAACTCCATCAATACATCGTTTCACTCACGTTCCCAAGCACATCGCGCCCTCCAGGTAATTGCTCTTCCCGTCCTGGATCAAATAATTCACCACCAGCACACTCAAGAAGAACACGACCGTTTCAAAGCCCTGGAAATGCAGCGTCATCGGCTGTCCAATAATCCAGCCCAAGATGACCAAAAACGGCGTGACGAACAGCGCGATCTGCATGCTGCTCCCCACCGCCACGTTGATGGCCAAATCCATCTTGTTCTTATACGCCACAATGCACGCCGTGACGTGTTCGGCGGCATTGCCCACGATCGGCAGCAGCACGAGCCCGATGAACGTCTTGCTGATGTGCGCGGTCTCGACGATGGCGTCGATGCTGTCGACAAGGTACTCTGCGCAGACGGCGACGATGACGGTAATGATGATGAGGGCGATGGCGGCGGGGATCGGTTTGAGGATCTGGCCTTCTGTTCCCTCCTCCTCGTCGGATTGGGACTCGGCGTCGAAGAGCTGGGCGTGCGAGCGCAGCTGGAAGTACAGGTAGAGGACGTAGAGGATCAGGAGGATGATGGCTGTGCCGTGGGAGAGCACGAGGATGTTGTCGTCGGAGCTGGACTTGGAGTGGCGGAGCGCGGCGTAGAGGGTTGCTGGGATGATCAGGGAGGCGGATGCGATGGCCATTAGGGAGGACATGGTCGATGCGACGGTCGCGTTGAAGGTCTGTTCTGTTCGGCCCCATCCACCTGCGATGAAGCAGCAGCCGAGTACCTTGTTCTGTCAGCGCGGACCCGATGCCTTTAGACAGTCGATCGAACGTACCAGCAAGATGTTAGACAAGATACTGCCCAGCATGCTCGACTGCACGATGCGAATCTCGCCGTTCTTGAGCGCAACAATGCTGACCTGTATATCTCATTCCGTCAGTCAACCCATCCATGCAACAAGCCAGTATCCCGATGTTTTACAACGCACAATAAGCTCGACCGCATTCCCAAACGTCGCATTCATCAGCCCCCCGATCGTCTGCCCCAACTTCGCGCTCAGCTCCTCCGTCGCAAAACTCAGCAGCGCCGCCAACGGCACGATCGCGAAGAAATTCAGCACAAACACGACCGTCGGATTCCAGTGCATCGCGCCGGCGATTATGCCCAGCGGCACAAAGACCAGCAGCACGTTGACGTAGTTGCTCTTGAGCGTAAGCCACGTCAGATGCGCCGCCATCATCGGCCACCGCACATACGCCCTCTCGTCGTCCTGGCCCCAGATATGCAATTCCTCCTTTTGCGCATGCTGCCCCTGCTCCTCCTGGCCATCTCCTCCTTCTCCTCCCATCAGAGGCGTGCGCTCGCTGGCGTCCGCCGCGCCATTCGCAATGCCTGAGTTCGTCGCGGACGGCATGCCTGAGTCGCTGAGACCGCTGCGATTCCGTTGCTTGGGGATGACTGCGATGCCGGGCTTGCGGCCGTGGGCGTGGAATTTGTGCCTCTGCTTGTCTGCAGCATTGCCCGCACGCCAAGCGCGGTGGTGTCAGCCAAGCCCGGTGCTAGGGGGTTTGCAAGAAGGGGGCTGTGTAGGGAGGGGTGGGTTCGCGCTGGTGATGGTCGAGAACGCGGAGCGGGACGTGTGTGAAGTTGGCACGGTTTGCGATGAGAGGGTGGAGAGGATGGACAGGATGTGATACTACTCACTCATGGTGTAATGGATGGTGGAGAAGGTGGCTCAGATGTACCCAAGGCTTTGCCTGCAGTCAGGGTCCGTGATCGGCCGCAGATGCGCCGACGATGTGACGAGTTGGTGCGGATGCAGCAGTTCTCCGGAAGGCTGGGGTGTCGAACGGGAGGGAGGGGAAGAAGAAGGCTGTGCAAATGCTTTGGGATGCCTTGTGTAAGATTCAGAGCATGTGGGAGCTGCTTCTTGTATCTTGGAGCTATGACCAATGGGAGTGACGTGGAGACGCGCGACTGCCATGGTTCTGTCCGCCAAGCGTCTATGGGAGCGTCACACCAGCCTAGAAGAGAGAGAGCATTAGACGCACACCAGGAAGTAAGATAATACAGTCGTTCTGTATTTGGTCTGCCTACAGGTGTCCAGATACCGCTCATAACGTTACGCTGATGTTCATCTCATGATCCATTCTAAGCCGTCAAAAATTCCGAGCCACCAAGTCCCCAAGCCATGCACCGCCCACACTGCCCATTCCCCAGAAACGCCAAGATCCAAATCTCCAAATGTCAAGATCCAAATCTCCAAACGCCAAAAGAAGTCCGACACTACTCAGTCAATGGCCTCATGCCTTGTCGCGCAGCCCTGCTTGATGCTTCTCGTCGACAGCATCGCACTCAGCGCCGAGAGCCGTCGATAGCATAGCCTTCGTCTCCCCTTCCACTGCCTGTACGCCGGCTTCCAAGCCCGTACATTTGCTCTAACATCTTCTCGTTCTGGCGCTCCCTGACGCCCTTGAGATGCAGGAACGTGGCATCGAGGCCACGAATCTGCTCCTCGATTGAGAACAGAGAGGCGTTGTTGCGCAGAAGCGGGCTGACCAGCTTCCGGCGTAGCTCTTCCAGGTTGCTCTTGAGCTGCAACAGCTTGTTGTTGTGGTCAACCAAGATGTACTTGTTGCTGACCGTCTTCTGGCGCAGGGTGGTCAGTAGCTCTTTGTTCTTCTCGAACTTCTTCAGGCGTCCCGGGTTAGCCCCAATCACCCGGGTCCACAGCGAGGATAAAACCTCACTCTCCTCGCGCTCCTGCTCATCAGTCTCGCGAATGACGGTGCGCTGCAGATTGAGGAACTGCCGGTCCACCGCCTCGAAGAGGGCGAACAGAGAAGTCGAGTGTGTCAGCTCGTTGTTGATGCCTTCTTCCAGTGAGTTGAGCAGGCTGTTGAAGGTCTTTCGAAGCGTCGCTCTGGTCCGCTGAGGGCCAGTCAATCCGACTACGCTTGTGACAGCCTTGCCAACTGCAGTTTGTAGGCCGTTGGCTGTCTCTAGTACACCCGCACGGCAGAGCAAGTCGTGGACGTTGACCAATGCGGTTGTCAACGTACCTGTTGGCATAGACGAGACTTTGATGAGCTCTAACTTGGCCCATTCCATAGTCCATAGAATACTATAGCATGTTAGTGTTGCACATTTTATTAACGCAAGAGAGTTTTACTCATCTACATCGCCATTGACGCTGGCGAAGAAGCGAGTCAGCTCGATTGCTAAGCTCTTCAGGCTGTCACTGAGCTCGTCGAGCTCCTTAACGATGATGGGCGCAGACGTCATATTCGAGTAACGCACGCTCTCGCTCAGGTCCCACACTGCTACCCCAGTCTCCTGCAGCTCGCTCATGTGCGTGACGCCGTTCTCCGTGTAGTAGATCATAGGCTCGAATGACTTGGCGAGTGCTGCGACCTTGACAAGGTCTGGCGAAGGACCTGTGACTGGTGGCTGGAATAGCGAGCGTAACATATTCATCACGAGTAGTCCTACGATGATGGCCAGGATAGTTGAAGAGCGCGACTTGGTGACGGCGTCGAACTTGTCGCGAAACCAAATGATCGTCGAATCGATAGGAGCTGTTCGATGCTGAATATCGGCGCGCATAGAGAAACGGATGTCTGTCTGATCAGCACGCTGAAATTGTACTGGAATTTACGATGTACGTACAGTTCCCGTCTTGTGGCGGCTGCGCCGGCGGCTGCTCTGGCGGCTGCTCTGATGGCTCCCTACTTGAAGAGGCAGACGTAGATGTGCTCGACAAATACTCTGCGATTTGATCCGTTACCTGATGGCGCTCGTCAGGCTCTGGGCTGTTGGCAGGTGTCCCCTTCAGCGGCGACTCTGGCAATGGCACGCTCGCGGCGAAAGTGATATCGCCTTCATCAGCGCTCTCGTAGCGCGGACTGCTATGCCGCGACCGTGATGGACTGATGCTTGGTGGAGGAAACAGCGGCTGTCGATGGTAGAAGCCGCTCGCCTGGCCTCGCCAAGCTGGAGGGTCCCATGCTGACGGCTCTGATTCAGCCTCGGACTCTTCCGACTTGAACTCAGAGTGGGCAGAGGGTAGATTGTAGCGTTGAACGTGCTCGCGCTCGAAGTCGTCGAAGGACGTCACAGAGTGATGATCGTCGGACATTATGCTGTCCATGTCTTGTGTAGATTTTCGGAAGAAGGAGCGCATGTGAAGGTCGAGGAAGAAGGCGTTGTGAAAAGTCGAGGTGGGGCGAGTTGTGAATAGAAGAAGTGGTGGGAATTCTGCGATGGTTGTATAGTAGGCAAGGGTGTTACGGCCATGCAGCCCTGTGAAGTAGAGTTACCGGTGCCTGGTTTAGGTGTTTTGACAATGTGTGAATGCAACCAGGTACAGAGTCATATGGAAAGAGAATGGGCGCAATGAAATCAGTGAAGAGATTCCATCGCCAAATCATGCCCCACATCCACCGGGAGAAGGTGAATGACAGGCGTGAAGCAGCGAAAGAAGGGAGGTTGGGCTGCGGGGACATCAGGGCTTGAGGCTGGTCACACATTGACGCGCTCGCCTTGGCGCGTTGATTGGCCGGCGTGAAGCGTCCGCGATGCATCTGGGTGAAGTGTCGTCGGCATCACAGTTTCTCCGCTCTGCCGTAACTCCAAAGATCCATCTATTCACCCAGTGGCCGACCATCAACAGTGTAAGCCAGTCATCATGCCTCCACGGATCAGTCTCTTCGCTTCTTCAAGGGCAATCGCATATCGGCCGAAGGCACCAGTCGGAGTATGGCAGAGGGAACGTGTCGTGGCGCCTCTGGTTCGAGGCTTTGCCAACTCAAAGGACCTACCACAGACGGAGCAGCCGAAAGGCCCGAACACAGATACATTACCCCATGTCAGTGAAGAGACGGCTTCAATGAGCCAGATCAGGGGAGAGAAGGGTCCAGATCTTGAGCAAGGCACGCCAATAGAGGAGGTACGTCGATGGGATACGCACTGCGTTGCACCCGAGGTTGTTGGTTGAGAGACACAGTGAAAATGCTAATATCATCCGTGTAGGTGGTCAAGGGCGACAAAGAAGCCCAAGATATGCTCCCGAAGGTTATGCAGCAGAACAACACGAAAACACCCAAGCCGCAAGGAGCGCGCTCCTACCATACATCGGCTGTGCGGCGGCAGGATCTGACCATGTTCGGTGGCCCAGCGTCTGACCTCGATCCGTCCATGATTGGTCTCAACACATCATCACTTACGGCACAAGCAAAACCCACTCAAGCCGATACGCCGGGCGTGAAGTTCGGCCTCACTGCGCTACCGCTCCCGCCTCAGTCCAACTTCAATCACCGCTATGATCCGTTGGTTGATCAAGTCACGAATCTGTTGATGCGCGACGGGAGACTCAGTGAAGCACAACGGGTAAGGCCTGGTTTGTCTCTACACTTGCATGCAACAGCATCGAGAAGGCTGACACGCTGTGCTCTATCAGAACATGTCTGTTATCTTGAACACGCTTCGCACCAGCCCACCACCAACAGTCAACCCACAGCGACCGCTCCTACCCGGCGCTCCACCACCATCACATCTGCCTTTGAACCCGGTCCTCTACCTCACACTCGTAATTGACTCTGTCGCGCCCCTTTTGCGTATCCGCTCGCAGCGTGGTGCTGCGGGTGGTGGTGTTGCCCTACAAATACCTGTTCCGCTTGGTCTGCGGCAGCGAAGGAGAACGGCCATTGAGTGGATTCTGGATGCTGCAGGCAAACGCAAAAACAGGGGTAGCGGGAAGGCCACTTATCCGCAGAGGGTAGCGGAGGAGCTGATTGCGGTTGTGGAGGGCAAGAGTGGGGTGTGGGACAGGAGGGGAGCCGTTCACAAGCTCGGTGTCAGTGCACGCGCAAACCTCAGTTACGGTGCTCGAGGAAGGCGGAAGTGATGTGCATAATGGGAAGAGCGCTCCACTGTCAATCCACTGTACATAGCTAGAGGGTCATCCGGCATTGGCGCAAAAGAATCGTGATTGTTCATACAGTGATCAAACAACCACACTTCTGGCACCAACTATTGGCTTGAGATACGACTCGAAAACGGCCCCGATGCTTCCTCAGGCTGTCTGCGGTTGCTGCTGCTAAATGGTGTCGGATGCAGTGGGACTGGTTCTCGTGGTGGGCGACGTGGGCCAAGATCTGGGCCACGCTCGTCCCCACCTTCCATCATCACTGTCACGAGCTGCACCTGCACTCCCATCTGAATCGCGCTACCCGCACTTCCTCCCGCAGTTTAGCTGCTCTACAATCGTCAACAGTCACATCTTTCCATATGTCGCGCAAGACTGGAAGTGTACACGGTATACTGTTCGAAGACGGCTAACACGAGTGACGCTCTGCTCTTACTACCGCTAACATCATCTGTCGACTCGTCATACTTTACCTACACGCAGTCGATCTACTTGCAGCATCTGGGGTATTGACATCTAGCCTGTGCGAGGCTTGCTTCATCGTATACAGTGTCCGCTTGCTGGGACCAAGTCACGCAAGCCAGGTAACAGGCATCAGCATCGCTGTAAAACAACACGCTTCCGGCACCTCCGTTGATTGTGTCAAAAATACTCTGCGAACAGCATAACATAGCGGCTCCTCGCTCAGTATACCCTTCAGGGCGAAGGTCTCCAAGTTGTGGTCATTACTACATCCGACGCCAGCTGGACCGTCTGCGTACACCCGAGAAAGACCAGAATGTCTCTAGAAGCAGCTTTAGACGAGGAGCGGCGGGAGATTATGGCCCTCCTGGAGGGCAGGCAGCCTTCAGGACGATCAGCCAGCGCATCCGGACCGGCACGGTCAGGCAGCCCGGCGGGAATGGCGATGTCTCCTGTGCGCAGCATGCTTGACGTAGGGGACGATGTCCCTAGGACTACACGCCACGCCTCCATCGCAGCCCCGAGCATGGGCATGACGAGTCCTACCCACTCGAGGATACCCGTGCGCAGCATGTTTGATACGACCGCTCCTGCCACCTCCAGTCCTCTAGGTCCCCGCGTCAATGTCTCGCCTCCGCCGCAAACGCGATCGAACGCAAGCAGTCCAAAGATGAAACCTGAAGATGCATATCAATTCGAGATGCTCCCTAGCATTGACTCACACGCATTGCCGAAGCGCGTCACGCAAGGTGGCAAGAAGGACAAATCCCGAGGGTCGGTGGCTTCAGTCCTAGGAGGAAGACACAACTCTACAGCTGGCATACTTGGCAAGCACAAGTCGCAGTCGCCGTCCTCTCGAGCGCCGGCGTCGGGAAGGTCGACGTCGCAAGAAGGTCGCAAGCTCAACACGAACTCTTTCAACCTGATGCCTGAGCCGGGGAAGTACGTGTCCGAATCTGGCAAGGTCATTGACCTGCAGAATGCATATCGCCGGCTCTCCGACGCTGCGCTTCTCAAATCGGGGGGCAGTCTCTCGAAGATGGCGGTGCGGAAGGGGTCGGACCCTCTCAAGGGCGAGTCGGAAGCTCCGGGAGGAGGCATACGGCTTCAGAAAGACTATTACGGCGATGAGGAGGAAGAGGCAGTGGAAAGTAGTGATGAGTCGAGAGCTAGTTCTGGAGATGAAGGGTGGAACTCGGAACGAGGCCGGGGCCGCAGAAGGAAGGAATCTGCGTCTTCTGCTAGCGACTCGAATCCAGGACTTGGTGTGTTAGGTGCACTCGATGCATTAAGCGGCAGCACTGGTGGAGGCAACCGCAAACCGAAGAGCTTGCTTGCAGCAGTGGAAGACGAGCGTAAGTGAAGCCACGTCCCACTGTCGTGCATCTACTCGATATCTCACAACAGGCTGACACATGTAATGGGAATCAGGCAAACAACAATCCGCAGCCCCTCAAAAATACCGCTCCCTTCTGTCCCCACCCGTCACCGTCACCGGCCCCGATGGCACCCTCCTCAGTAAGAAATCCAGCAAAAACATCCACCCAAACACCTCCTTCGACGCCGCCTCCGGCCGCTCGACCCCCGTCGTCGCAGACTCCGACACCGAAGCCGACATCTCCGAGATCCACCGCGCGCAGAAACTCTCCATGAGCATCTCTCCTATCACCTCCACGCCCTCAGCGCACCGATGCATCCGGCAGATCGTGCGGGGCGACTACGCGAGATTCCTGAAGGAAGCGGAGGAGGGCCTGAGGCGGCAGCGCGTCTACCTCGTCGCCACTGACCTGAGCGAGGAAGCCGCATACGCGCTCGAGTGGACCATCGGGACGGTGCTGCGCGACGGCGACACCCTGCTCGCGGTCTACGCGGTCGACGAGGAAGCCGGCACGGGCGGCGAGACAGGGAGTGTGGGTGTCGGTGAGGGCGCCAAGGCGATGCAGGAGGCTACCAAGCTGGTCAAGACGCTGTCGAACGAGATGCCGATGCCCCGGAGCGGCAGCGTGACGCCGTCGCCGCTGCAGAGGGAGGTAAGGGTGGAGGACCAGCCGGACTTCGAGAGGATGGGGAAGGCGGAGAGGGAGAGGTGGCATGCGGTTGAGGAGGTTAGTGATCGGTGTGTGAAGCTGGTGAGGAAGACGAGGTTGCAGATTCGGGTGATTGTCGAGGTGTTTCATTGTAAGAGTCCGAAGCATATGATCACGGAGGTGGTGAGTGATGCGTTCTCCTTCAAACACCTTCCATGCGTGTATTTGCTGACTTCGTCTACAGATTGATTACCTTGAGCCCACTCTCGTTGTGCTAGGCTCTCGAGGTCGCAGTGCCATCAAAGGGTAGGTTTGCCATATGCTCTTGCCACTCCACCCTCCCACTACCTGGTCCCCTTGCACATTCGACGAACATACTGACTTTCGATGTATAGCGTCCTCCTCGGCTCCTTCAGCAACTACCTCGTCACCAAATCCTCCGTCCCCGTCATGGTGGCCCGCAAGCGTCTACGCAAGCACAGCAAGTACAAGCGTGCCAACACGCGCATGTCGAACGTGCTCGCGACGCCGAACTCCAGGCTCGCACTTGCAAAGATTGACTAGTTGTTTGGTCCAACCACGTTCTTCGTATGAGCATGGGTACTGGCGTGGAGTATGGTCCTGTTTCTGCTTTGCGGGATCAAATTGGAGCGTTTGCTTTGCACGTCTGAGCGTAGGAGAATCGCCGCTCTTCTTATTGGTATGGCTGTAGTTCCTGGTGGAAGGCATGGATGTTCAAGTGTACCTGCATCGATTAGCACAAGGACTATTCGCGAGGGCTCCGTATCCAAACAACAGCGCATGCCTTTCCATGGTCTCGGATATGCAACCAGTCTTCGGCCCTAGTGACGACTTGCAGCAGCTCCACTGCAACCGTGGAGATACAATAATACCTTGGTACAATGGCTCGATGCACGCTTCTGCCAAGCCTCCTCCACCACAGCCAAGCAAACAAGCTCCAGCGACTCCCCCACGTGCATCCACCCTCATCCTCGCATCCGACACCGATCCTACACAACGCCTGCCATCTCGAGCCTAGTTTCCGAGCCGCCTGGTCTTAGCACCACCGCGATGCAGGCTTGGCAGGTTGATGCAACACCAGCCTGGGCAATGTGAGCTGCCCATTGAGGCACGCGGACGGGGCATGACATGGTGCCTGTCGCTCAACCGATGGTTGTTAGTCCTGTTCATGGGGCTTTAGCTCCAATCGTCTGCAACCATGCTCCTCGGTGGACGCTCGGCTCTGCGCGACTCGACGATCATGAGATGCCCTGGTATCTGCACGGCCGGCGTGGTGGGGAGGATGGAAACTACTTAAGAGACGCGCAGCGCTGCCGGAGAAGGGCGCGGTTCTGCGTCGTCCTCCTTGCTACTCGCCATCATGATGAACTTCAAGAACGGCATCCGCGCTGTGACGGCTGCGGCGCTGTTCAGCGCTTGTGCTGCGCAGACGTTTCAGAGGCTGGGTGGTTGTCCTACGCTCGGTACCCTTCCCCTCCCCCTCTCCCCCTCCCCGGAATATCAATTGCAAAGCTAACACGAGAGGATTGCAGGCTGTGTATTTCCGCCGGACCAGTGAGCCTCCCCCACAGCATGTCCGCTGGCTTCCTTTGCACGCATTGCTGACGGGGATTGCGAATGTAGGGTCGACTTCCTCGCCGGCCAGTACTTCGACATCCGGCTCGAGGTGCACGCGCCCCAGAACGGCTCCGAGGCCAACGGGCTCCAGCCGGATCCGAACTTCACCTTTACGGTCGCGAAGGTGAACTCGTCGCAGCCGGCGCAGGCAGCGACGGAGTTCTTCAATTTGCCGGAGCCGAGTCTTGAGAGGTGGAACTTCACGTGGTATGAGGGTGAGTTTTTGCGCGCTGATGGAGCTCGCGTGGTGGGGGCTGTGGAGGGCTGATTGTAGTGTGCCAGATTTGTTTGCTAGGGATGCCAACAAGCCGTCGCTTGTGCTTGTCACGTCGAAGGCGTATAGGAAGGTGGCTTTGTATGAGCCTGGCGAGGTGAGTTTGTGGCCTTCGCTGTGCTCGATCGATGCATTGGGTGAGGTTCGCGGACTGATGGATGTGCTTAGTACGTTGCGACGTTGACGTATAACAATGGAACCACTACGACTGCCAACTGGCTCGTGAGAGATATGGAGGAGGTTCGGAGAACCAAGAACGTTATCCTCTTTATTGGTGACGGGATGACCACGAATATGATCACTGTATGGAAACCCAGCTTCTGGACTAGAATGACAAACTGACATGTGTCTACACAGGCGGCACGCTTGATCGGTCACAAGAGTGTCAACGGCAGGTATCAGTCGAGGATGGTACGAAGGACACCTCCATGTCAGAACACTGTAGTTGCGGATGCTGACAGGCTCCTAGATGATGGACCAGTTCCCAGTTCTGGGCCACCAAATGACGCATTCAATGGATTCATTTATCACCGACTCCGCCAACTCAGCCACAGCTCTCTACACCGGCCATAAGACGACCGTCAACGCGTTGGGCGTATACGCCGATTCGAGCAAGAGCCCCTTCGATGACCCGAAGATAGAGTCGATTGCAGAACTCTTCCAGCGGTTGACTAGTGGACCTGTTGGCATTGTTAGCACTGCCCTCATTGCGGACGCTACCCCGGCCGCTTTAACCGCCCACACGCGAGACCGTAACCAGTACGGTGCCGTCGTTGACTCCTTCCTCAACGGTATCACGAACTACACCTGGACGAACTGGACTGGACCCGACGTTCTGTTCGGCGGTGGCGCCGAGCAGTTCTTCAACTCTACAAGGGGTGGAAAGACGTACATGGACAGAGATTACTACGTCGAGTTCGCGAAGAGGGGATACCAAATCTATCAGAACAACACGCAGCTCTCTCAGGCCGCGAACGACACCAGGGCTCTCGGCATCTTCAGCACGTCGAACATGGCCAAGTGGCTAGACCGAAACGCACGTCTCCACCAAACCCCAGCTTCACCGCGCACTCACTAACTCCCTCCAGGTCTACACAGCTAATCTCCGCAACCAAAGCAACAGCCCCGACGGCCTCAAGCGCGATGCCACCGACCAACCCGGCCTGAAAGAGATGACGCTCAAAGCGCTCGACATCCTGCACACCCGCGACACCGCGGGTCAGGGCTGGTTCATGATGTCCGAGGCCGCCTCCATCGACAAGATGATGCACGCGCTCGACTACGACCGCGCGCTCGGCGAACTCCTCGAGCTCGACGACACCATCAAAGCGACAGTCGCACACCTCAAAGCGCTCGGCACCTTCAACGAAACCCTCATCCTCGTCACCGCCGACCACGGCCACGGCTTCGACGTCATGGGGAGTGTGGACACTAAGTATCTGAACGCGCAGACGGACGATAGGAAGAAGCGCGGCGCCATCGGCGTCTATCAGGAGAGCGGCCAGAGCCAGTACCAGTTGACTGGCAATCTGACATACAGCGAGGGCGTGCATTTCCCGCACAACTGGGAGCCAAGATACACCCTCTTCGAAGGCGTCTCAGCGGACCCGGACAGAAGGGAGAATTACCAGGTCCACAAGAACGGGCCGCGCGTGCCGGCCGTCAACATCAGCGCCGCCCAGGACTTCTATGTGAATCCAAGGGATGCGCAATCGGGTTTCGTGGTCAATGGCACGCTGCCGGTGGGGGAGGCGCAGGGCGTGCATAGTCTGACGGATGTGCCGGTTTTCGCGATGGGGCCGTGTCAGGAGCTGTTTGGGGGGGTGTATAGTAGTATTGATGTGTTCTTTGGCATCGCGGAGTGTTTGGGGTTGAGTCGGAGTGGTGGGCAGGGGGCAGGGAGTGGGAGTGGAAGTGGGAATGGGGGTGCGAGTGGGAATGCGACTGAGCATGGGAAGGGGAACGGGTATGGGCATGGAAATTGGGATGGGACGGGAGAGCACCCGAGGAGTAAGGGCTGGGGGCACTAGAGATGGTGGAGGGATGGAGGAGGGCTTGTGGGTGGATGGGTAGGGTAGTGGTGCGCCAGGTGCTTCGATGGAAGCTGTGTTGGACGCTTTGGGCTGCCTGAACAGGTTTGCCTACCTTGAAAGCTAGATACTGTTTGAAACTACTTGGTATGCAGCCACGTCTGAAGAACGACCGGCACTGTGGTGGTGTGGTGCTACCTCAACAGACGCTGGTCAAGCTTTTGGGCACGTCCGACTCTGTATGTCTGATCGGATTTACAATTCCATGAAGCGATTTCGCGTTGTTACATAACGGTCCATATATAGGCAATGGTCAGTGATATCCTTGTGCTTGGTGAATCAACTCCTGAAGGCATGTAGGTATTTCACGCTCTCGAGAGCGTGACTTGTGGACCATAGCAAAGCTGTATGACACCGTCCACTACAATGTGGTGCGTTGACTAACAGAATCTTCTTCTCGTCGGCGTTGTTTGTATTTAACCATATAGATTGTGCCGGATATAGAAATGGCGAGGCCGTTCGCTGAGAGTGTGGAGCTGCTGATGTGATACGCAGATGAGCCTTCCGGCCTCGGAGTCGCTCTATCAAGCGTTACAGGACAGTAGCCTGGATTCGCTCCAGCTGCTGGCGCTGCGGTATCTGTGGGCATGCTTGTCTTGTATGTAATGGCACTGCCAACACGGGCGTCATAGTAATTAGCCCGAATGGACGCAACATAGTTGATATCTCCCACGCGTAAGCACTCTGTTGAATACTTTGACTGGCACGGGTCCTTACCAGTTCATTGAAGTGGAATGGCAATGTCGTCAGGAGATCACTTGTAGGAACTAAACACCCTACTGCCTTCGAGATCTCGGCTGAATGCATAGTCAAGGTGGTACCGCTGTAGCTCCCCCTAACTCGATAGCAGTTGTTGAAGTATAGGCTGTTTCCATTGATACGTAAGCGGTGGGTGAAGTGAATGTCCCGCAATCAATCAGTGGTTCTGTGGAGACGTTGAAGATCTATGGAGTAGACCAAGAGGGTTAATCGAGGCCATCATCTTGGGGTTTGGTCGTCTTGCTCTGCGGTTCTGGGAGTATTCAGGGGCGGACTACCATAAATGCTATCCGCTGTTTTGTTCAGGAAACCAGCAAGGGTAACCTGAGTCCAGTAGAACAAACGGACTGAGCCTCGAGTGATAGTAGATTTTCACAAGACATTTTAGAGGCACTGGCGATTGTACAAGCCGGAGTAGGCATCGGGTGACCAACATCAGTGACAACAACGACACCTGTCTTAGTCACCGTCCCTGTAGGGCATGGATCTGTCATCCCAAACTCATAGATAGAAGTGGTCATGGGTCTAGTGTTTGTTGGAAATCCGACTTCGCATCGACGATAAATCTGTAACAATCATAGTACCCGGCTGTTACTAAACGTGGAGTGGTTTTACACATCGTCCACGTGGGCCTTCAAGTGATACTGTCGCCAGGCTTGACGTTAGAGAAATGGTGGAGGTCCGCCAATATCTGTACGTGGACTTGATGGTGTAAGGGGTGGAAATGTAGGAGTCCGACACCCATCTCTCAGCAGATCTCGAACATGCCTGGGCCCTGCCACTGCGGGAGACACTCTGCAACGGCGGAGGACGCTGCCAGGAGCCAGTTCTTGTCTGGCTCAGGACAGCTTGAGCGGTATGAGCCGTCCGGACCACGCTTAAGTGGAGTCGAAAATCCTGGAGGGGTGAAGACGCTCAGGATGGTGGTGTTACCGCCATCCACGGTATCCCAAGCAAGTGTGGCGAGACTGTCGGTAGTGCCATTGACACAACTCATCGAGGTCGGACCATGCAGGGCAGTCTTCAGGTTCTGCATGAGCGGTCTTCAAGTTTCGCATGAGCGGTCTTTGAGTTCTGCATGGAATGAGTGGCGCTGCTGGTAGACAATATCTTCGAACCAGCCATCGGTGTCCTCAGGGCGTCTCACTCGACGCTGAGAGTCGTGAAAAGCCGTGGGGCGCAAACGAGACCGACAAGGTCAAGCTTGCCCGACTCTCGCTGTTGTTTATCCGCTTTTGAACGAGTTGATAACGACTGCTAGACGTGATCGAAAGATGTTCCACAGTAAATCATTGCAAAGAATGCGCGCGTGTAAGAGCATGTTCATTCTCATGGAAATGACAGAGAATGAACACAGCCACTACAATCGCATAGTTGAGATAAGAGATCATGGCAAAAGTCTACAAGATATGCTGTGGTACTACTAGAACTGGGATTTCGGCAGAGACAAGGAGATTTCGTGATTAGAACAGGGAACAACAGAGAGCTCTTCCTACCCAGTATCTTGGACAGCAGAGACCGTCGTAGGTCATGCGTGGGGCTCGACAAGCCCCAACAGAAACACGAACATCAAAGAAAAAAGAAAGGAGAAAAAGATGGTGCAAGTAAACACGCAGAACCATTAACCTTATCATCAAGTCTAGAATGAGGAGCGGCGTGATTGTACAGCACAACATGTTCAGCCGCACTCCGCACCTGCAAGATAAGCTATCAGATCGATACGGACAGCCAATGCACATCGTTCAGGATGCGGACCGAAACACAGCTGCTGCAAGTGCCCGAGCTGCGGCTATGAAAGGCATACACCGCTCCGAGTGTCGTGCATGCATGAGGCTCCATGCCATCTGCAAGAGGCTGTTCGAGGTGTTCAGCCCTTTCCATCCGCTTTCTGGAGAACAACCGGGCAGTCTGCCTTTGTCTCATGGCTCGCAGGACACTGGCAAGAACGTCGAATGGGAAGATACTGTTGTTTCTCTGAGCCAGACGAACGTAAGCTGACTCCAACCTTACGAAGAAGCTTGTTTCCTGCCGCAAGCCGAGGCTCATTTTCCAAACCCCCAGGTTTCTGTCAACTAGGATGTCCCAAACCGCCAGATTGTGGCTGCAGGCTCTTTACACAGCTCCCACAGTGCAGAAGTCGATCTGGACTCGCAGTGAAATAACAGAGGCGCATCTCCTGCAGGAGAAGTCACGTGAGCTGCACGTGGCCGTCTCTAACCGCGCCGTGCCGAGCGCCACAAACCGAGCGCCGAACAGACTAGTTACCTAAGAACGTCACAACGCATCCAACGACGTTACATGTTTCGTTTTTCGAAGCGACGAGCTTAAACGCATCAGGATGACCCCGCCAGCTGTCAGGGTTGAGGCCGTCAATCCTAGCTGGGCCCGCTGTGTGATTTGTCGCTGCGTTCCAGAAGCGTGGATCATCCACCCTCTCCACGGGGAAGGACACCGGGGTTTGGTGCGAACTCTGCGAATCGACCAGACTAACCGGGACCGGAACGACTCCGCCCTTCATCAAGGTCTGGAGAGGAATTTAATATATGACAGCCAGACGTCCCCCGATCGTCTCCAACCCTGCCTTCTGTCCTCCTTCCCTCTCTTCGCCGTCGAAGGTTGTTTGTGAGGCCTCTGCGCCAAGGTTCTTGTCGTGTTTACAGCCATGGACCCCATCCATCAACACAACGCGACTCATGACTTTCCAAAGTATGGCGGCGACCCAGGAAAGCTTGACCTAACCGAGGACGTCAGCAATGTCGAGAAGGGATACGTGGATCCCACGGAGAAGAAGGAGGGCGTCCTGGCGCAGAAGCTGCGGAGTCGGCACATGCAGATGATTGCCATCGGTTCGCGCACACGCCCGGCTGCGAAGAGACATTCTCACTGATCGTGAACAGGCGGTTCCATCGGCGCTGGTCTGTTTGTTGGATCTGGCTCAGCGTTCCGCAGCGGCGGTCCCGCCAGTGTGCTTATTGGCTTCATGATCATCGGTTTCATGTTGCTCTGCACCATGCAGGCGCTCGGCGAGCTGGCCGTCCTCTATCCCGTCAACGGCGCCTTCTTCATCTACGCCGCCCGCTTCATTGATAACTCTTGGGCCTTTGCTATGGGTTGGGAGTATGCCATTGGATGGTTGACCGTCTTGCCCTTCGAACTGACTGCCGCCTCCATCACCATCGAATTCTGGCGTACGGACATCAACGTCGGCGTCTGGGTCGCTGCGTTCCTGGTCTTCCTCTGTTTGATCCAGCTCTTCGGTGTGCGAGGGTACGGAGAGGTTGAGTTCGTTCTGAGCTGCATCAAGATCGCTGCTTGTGTCGGCTTCATCATCTTCGGCATCGTCGTGAACGTCGGCGGCATCCCCGGTGACGACCGCGGATACATCGGTGCGCGGTATTGGCATGATCCCGGAGCCTTCAACAACGGCTTCAAGGGCTTCTGCAGCGTGTTCGTCACGGCAGCATTCGCCTTTGGTGGCACGGAACTTGTCGGCCTTGCCGCCGCAGAGGCGGAAGATCCGCTGAGGTCCCTCCCCAAGGCCACCCGACAGGTCTTCTGGCGCATTTCGTTCTTCTACATCGTGACGCTGTTCATCCTGGGGCTCATCCTCCCGTCCAACGACCCCCGTCTCCTCGGTGCGTCTGGCGCGAACACGAAGGCTTCCCCATTCGTCCTGGCCATCCAAACCGCCGGCGTCAAGGGCCTGCCTTCGGTATTCAATGCAGTCATCACCCTCTCCGTCATCAGCGTGGCTAATTCTTGCACCTACGCCTCCTCTCGTACCATGCAAGCTCTTGCGGCCAACGGCATGGGCCCGCAATTCCTGCGCTACATTGACAAGAAGGGACGACCCCTGTGGTGTGTCATCATCCAGCTTGCTGTTGGCTTGATTGCTTTCGTTGGTGAGGCCGAGGCATCGTCAGCAGTGTTCACGTGGCTCCTGTCGCTCACTGCGCTTTCGTTCTTCTTTGCTTGGGCATCCATCTGCCTTTCACACATCCGTAAGTCTACCCACCACCTCTTCCTTTTCCACGTAATTAACCGCTTCGACCAGGTTTCCGAGCTGGATGGAAATACCACGGCTACACAGTCGACCAGCTCCCTTACAAAGCCTCAATGGGCGTCTGGGGCTCCTACGTCGGCTTCACCCTCAACTGCCTCGCCGTCATCGCGACCTTCTACGTCTCGCTCTTTCCTCTGGGCGGCAAGCCGGATGCCGAAGCCTTCTTCCAGAGCTATCTGGCTGGCCCGATGGTCATCGCCCTCTATTTGTTCTGGAAACTGTATTCGCGCGAGTGGAGGTTTTTCATCAAGGCGTCCGACATGGACGTCACCACCGGCATGAGACTGCCGCAGTTGGACGGCGCGCCGGCACGGCCGGAGAGCAAGCTTAAGAAGATTTTGAGGAGTCTTGTATAAGTTGAGTTTGGACTTGGATATGTATGGTGGGGGTGTTTTGCGATACAGTAGACGATCGATATAGGTTCTGAAATAGCCAGCCGGCACCTCTACGCGTTCGACATCTAACGGCAGCTTATGTGTGTACCACGTGACTTACAGCTCCGTGTTGTCCATGTCATGGCGCCCTACGCGGCGCGACATGGGGGATTACACGCCTTTTGTACTTTCCATCTGTCATCTCTTTGAATGTAGCATAGTTATGTGTCCCCTAAAATCCACCCACTGATTCACTCAACCTCTTCTCATCCAATTACAAGAAAAGTGCTCGAGTAAAGAGTTGGTACTGCGTAAGGTACGCTTGGAATTCAACTACCTAGAACCGACTCACTGTGCCAATCAGTGCCCCTGCGTTTGCAGCATAGTTATGCCCTCGGCTGGGTCCGGCCCATCTACAGAATCTTCGCTACATCCTATTCAAAAGGCAACCAATGTCAGCGGATATCTGAAGAGGTGTTCAGTCCGTTGTCATCCTCAGAGGACACTATGTCATACGGAATACTCCGGCTAAGGTGAGTGAGCTAACAGGTACACACTTTCTGACTACGGCTGGAAGCTTCACGAGGCAATACGCCGGGTTAGAATAAGGAAAGAGGGTTTAGTGCTAGACTCTATACTTCGCTTTGAAACCCACGGAAAGTGGCATGTTCGCCCCGTCTTACAGCTAATAGTCTAAATAAGAAATTCTGTGCTATTACGTTTATCATACTTTACACTCGTTAATAACGTTAAATTTACTTCATCCACCTAATTCTATATACTGTTAGTGCTATATTATAAAGATGGAGTGATTGTAACGTATGTATTAGTAAAAGTCTTAAATAAGAACAACCTTTTTTATAACCCTTTTTTTATTATTTTATGTCCACGTCTTTATCTTTATGACTCCGCTCTTAGGAATTCATTCTTATAACTTTACTCTCACAAGTTTCGCATGTATTATTGACTTGTACTAGTGAAATTCGCCCCGAAAATTTTATGTGTGGTGAATATATCTTATGCGAATAATGTATATATTAGTAAAATCACTTCCCTCTTCTAGTGAATCTTCTTCATGCGATTGCTTAACTCTCTTCCTATGCAGTACTTGAGTCATCTCGACTCTGTAAGCTTTCTGCTACACCACGAGGATACCTCTTGACATTGTCTTCAATCATCTCACTCCCACCAACATGTCAACACCTCGATTCGCAAATAGATACGACATTGAAGGGATATTGGAGTCACAGCAAACCGTCGGCCCTGCTACTCGCCCACATACCCTAGACTTCTCCCCTGTGCTTCCAGTTCTACCCAGAAAGTCAGCTCTCGAGCGCCTGCCGCTCGAGCTTCGAGAGCTGATCTATGACTGCCTCGGGTTTCCCATCGCACGGAAAATGTGGATTCACTTGGACAAGTCCGCATGTCTCGAACATCGTGGTTGGCGCCTCGCGACTATCAACTCGCATCGCATATGGAGGCGAACCGGAAGCGGTTCCTGGTCGCAACGGAATTGGACAGTGGAGTCAACAGACGAGTACGTACTATGGTCTTTACTTCTCCAGGAGTTGTCGTCCTCATCATGTAGGCCGACCATATCTAATTGGTGGTGCTCGTAGACAAGACTGGGCTTGTCAACCATTCAGATGTTGCACGACCCTTATGCGGGTTAACAAAGCCATATCTAATGAACTATACAATCTGCTTTACCGCGGTGTCGAGTTCAAGCTGCAGTTCGACCTGTGCAGCTCTCATGATGATGAGTGGCTGAATTACCGCAAGACAGTCCAGTAAGACTCACTGTTCGATAACGGAACTCCCTGCTCTGTACTGACAAGCCCGTAGCATGCCAACACTCTTCTTCCTAGGCCTTCGCGCATGCACGTTCCTTACACACGTCTCTTTCACCCACGACGCGGGTTCAGGCTACGACTCCGAATGGCCACACACGACACGTATAGCTGCGAAGTGGCACCGAGGGCGCCTTGCTAGGCTCGCCTCCTCCATTCAGAGGCTCTGCCATTTTTGTCCGAACCTTGAAGCCCTCAGCATCGCCCCAGACTCCGACGACCTCGCCTTAACCAAGAGAAGCGGCCTTGATGCTATAAGTATCGCCATGGGAAGAGCGGTGCAGAGCTGCCCGCTTCTCAAGGAGCTCTCGATTGAATACCGTCTGTGGGCCAGGACCTACTTTCGAGGGGTTAGCATTTGGCGGAACCCCCCTTACACTGAACAGTTACGCCTGGAGGAAGTTCCTGAGTACGAGAGGAAGGACAAAGCAGCGGATTGGGCGCCGAGCATCTTGCTTTGCGTGAGGCAGGGGGATGTGCTATTTACTCGACAGAAGTCTGGTCCGAGGCGCAAGCGGCGGGATTCACAGTTCCTTTGAGAATCACGATTATGGAGCATGGATGGGTGTTCTGTATTTCCTGCATACATCAGCGCAGCCGGTTCAACTGTATGTATCTGACTGGAGAGGAACAAACGAAGAAACTGCTTCTCAGAACCTCTTGTGTGGAGAACCCATCGCCACTTGGTCAGCGCCTGATGCAGACAGACAGTGCAGGCCAGCCAGGACGACCCCCTTCACTATGGCAAAGTGAACGATTGGCGACGAACTCACATCCATTGCTACAATAACCTCAGACAAGCCGCGTAGAGCAACAGCCACCAAACCAACGAAGAATAAACGTCCACCATTCCACCTCACCACCCACCGCTCAAGTACCATCACAGTTTCCCCCGGCGTCCAAAACGCCGCACACGCCAAGATCACCCAATATATACACAGATATACTTCCACCCCTCTCCCAACCCATCGCTTCTCTCACACCCCCCCCACATCCCCACATCCCCTCCACCTACCCTACCGCCTAAACGCCCCCCCCACATCCTCCACCCTCCAAAAACCCCCCGCCCCCACCTCCCCCTCCCCCTCATAAACCTCCCTCTCCACCCTCCTCACCCTCTCCACAACCTCCCCATACCGCCCCTCACACGTCTTGAGCACCTTGGCCACCAGCCCGCGGCTCAGGCTCGGGTCGTCGGCGTCGCCGAAATGCTTCTCCACCCGCTTCTTCAGCGCGTCGACGCCGCGGCGCAGCTCCTTGGCGTCGTGGGCCGCGAGCAGCTTTTTAAAGGCGGAGCGGGAGGGGGCGGTGGGGGCGGGGGGTTGGGTAGCGTCGAGGAAGTCCTGGAGCGGAGTCAGTCAGTCCATCTACTCTCCGTAGGGTTGAGCCGCATTCTGCTCATGAACGAGAAGAGCGGGGATGGTGAAGGGTAATAGGGGTGATGCGTGGAATGAGGAGGAGGAAGGAAAAACACGACGTAGAGCAATCAGGATCAGACGAGAGAAAACATACCAACACCCTGCCCAACGGCCTCCTTATAACCGCATCCACATACATCCCCAAATGCTCCTCCATCTCCCTCGCCGCTTTCCCCCGCCACTCCGCCAGCACAGGATCACTCCGCTCATCCACCTCCTCAACATAATGATTCATATTCTCAATCAGCAGGATGTGATAATTCAGCACCTCCTTATCCTCCATCTCGGCGATCCCCAGCGCCGCGGCCCCGGCGCCAACGCCCACGGCACCCTGCCCGGGCGACTCTTTCGCGATGACTTTGAGGCTGTCCCACATCGCGCGGTTGATCCGGGCGTACGCTTCGTCTACTAGTCGCCTCACCTCGCCTACACCCCCCTGGCCGCCCTGCTCGGCCGGGACGGTGGCGGGGGGAAGCAGGGCCTCCACGGCGGCGGCGAAGTTGGGGAAGATCTTGACGAAGGCGATGACGCCCTTTCGCTTCTTGATCTTCACTTTTGTTTCTTCGATGGCGCGGATCTGGTCGTCGACGAAGCGGGTGAACAGGCCCGTGAGGCGGGAGGCTAGGGTCGAGAGGGTGGAGGTGAGGAAGTCGTGATTTGTTTCTTCGAGGGAGGTGTGTGTTGTGTAGAGGGCGTGCAGGATGGGGAGACCTTGGCTGCAGAAAGGGTGGATCAGTACGCGTGTGATAGATGGCAAGATATTGTTGTGTTGTGGGTGTATGCAAGGAGGGGGGGAGGGCCAGTACTCACAGCGGATCGGCCTGGATGGCCCAGTCGATAAAATTCTGCAAATCCCCTGGCCAGCTCACGAAGAGCTCGGTCATGGCATCCGCCACCCGTTTCGCCATGGCGCGGTCCGGCTCGTACAGCTTCCTCGCATACAAATTCGTGCCTCGTCTCGTCTCTGGCGGTCCAGCGGCAAGCGCCTCGGCGAAATCGGTGCTCTCGGCGGAGGTGGCGTGGAAGAAGTCGACGATGAAGTTCTGCTCGGTGAAGATGAGTGGCGTCATTTCGTCGAGCGCGCCGGTGAAGATCTCGTGGGGAGCGGATTTGCCCGTTTGCGACTTGTCGATCGGCGAGGTCTTGTCGCCGGACGCGGAGCGCAGGCTCCTAGCCAGCGTCTGGCTGCGCTTGACGGTGAGCTTGCGGGCTGTGCTCGAGAGACCGTCGCCTTCCTTTTCTTGCGTGGTGAAGAGCACGTCTTGTTCTTCGCCGGTCGGTTTGCGGACGATCTTCTTCCAGGCGAGAGTGTTGTCACGGAGCTCGTCTTGGTATAGCGGGCGGGCGCGGGCTTGATACATCTTGAGTAATGCTTCCCAGGATTTGACGTCCATCTCCTTGGCGAACAGCAGCATGGGGCTGTACTGCCACAGGCCTGTGCGAGCCAAGTCGTGAGCGGCAACGTCTAGTTTGGTGCTTGATTTGGTGGATGAGTTCTCCAGGGCATCCTTCGTCTTCATCAATGCGGCGCCAAAGGTCATGTCCATAAACTGCTTCAGCCGCTCGATGAACAGCATACTCTCGCTCATGTACAGGTCCTTCTTTTCCTGCAACGCACGCATGTTTGCTATCTCATTGGTAGCGTAGGTGGATAATCGGCGGTTATCGCGGCCCGACACATTGCCTTGACGCAGCACTGGGTTTATCGTCGTCATGGCTTTGTACAACAATAGCAATGATTCCTCTATGGTCCCCAGCCCGTCTCTTGATCCAATGGAGCCTCGCTTGAGTGGCTCGAGCTGTTGAGGAGTTATGGATATGGTATCAACGAGATGCTGCAGTTCCGTCTGCAGAAGCTTCTGATTCGCAGTCTGGACCTGCAACCCCTGCGATTGCGCTTCGATGAAGGCGATGTCCTCATTGAGGCTCTGTTGAGAAGTTAGCTAGTTTGTGTCAACAACTAGATTCAATGGAGTCTTACATTCAGTTCTACGCCGTAGAGAGTCAGTAAACCCTCAAGCTCATCGCACTCAGCTATTGCCTTGTCAAGCATCTGCCCCACCGCTTCGACTCTCTCATCCTTCTGCTCAAGATGACCCAGCCAGCTGCCGGCTTCCACTCTGCCGAGCTCTCGACGAAGATCTGCCTCTAGCAACTCGATCTTTTTCGGACGGAGAACACTACTGGTCCATCCAAAATCGGTCAAGATGGACTCAAACTCCAAGCCTCGGCCGTCTAGTAAGCGTGTATCTATACCGAGCGCAGAGAGGTATTTGGCTTGCTGGTTCGATCGACGCCTATTCTTTCGCGCCTGTTCAATTTCCGCAGCTTTTGCAGCCGACTCCTCCGGACCGGGCGATCTGTCGCGCGCCTGTGGTGGCGGATCTTTGACTTTCCTTGGCTCCAGTGGGGCAGGCGTAAGCGCTTCAGACACTGTCACTTGGGGCAGGTCTTCCGTCTCGGCCGGTGGCGCGGGAGGCTGTTCGGTAGTTGGTGACTTCGCGGCTTCTGTGCTGGCCATGTCGCTATTCACTCGGGCTAGTGATGGCGCAGGTACGACACCTGTGATACCGTCAGGCTCGTTTGAAGTCTTTGTTTGAAGCTGCCGTAGCTTGTCTCCTGCACCACCAGCACGAGGCTTGAAAGCGTTGTATGCGGTGGCTGCTTTCCGGAAGGTAGTTGCCACGTCCTTTGCCGCCTTCTTCTTGACCATGGGACCCAGTCCAGGTCTGTAGTCCTCATCTTCCTCCTTCGGCGACTGAGCTCTGGCTTCAGGCGATGCGACTGGCTCCGTTGGCGTAGGTGTGGTATCAGCCTCTTCTTCTGCATCGTCAGGTTTATAAGCAGGAATGACTACCGGAGATTGGGGAAGAACGCCATCCTGCTCAATTGAGTCTGACGGTGCGGGAGACGGGTAGAAGCCGCCCGGCATTCGTTCAGAGGCGGACGGCTTCAGACTGTCATCGCTTTGGCGTGATGGCGAGCGGAACTCTCCCCTTCGTTGTGGCGGAACCGCCAGGGGCGTGATACCGCCAGATGGAGACTCCCTGCCTTGGCTCTGATGAGAGTGCTTCGTTTCCAGTCCCAGGATTGGAGGCCGCTTCCGTTCTGGCAACACATTCCTAACTGGCTCATCAACTGGTTCATCGTTCCTGGATGACACTGAGCTGTTCATACTCTGAGATGTCGGAGGTCTTAGTGCTCTCGGCGATGGTTCGCGCTTTTCAGATGGGGCCCCATTCGGCCTCCACATGTTCACAGTCGTACTGGCCAGGCCAGATGCGGTTGCAGCAGCTTGCCTCTCTGAAGCCATATTGTCCGGCTGACCTCGCTTTCTTGGACTTTGCTGTGGTTGTACAACAGGCTCTTTGGAGGAGACGCTTGATGCTGCGGGCGACTCGGACCTCGGTGCGGTAAATTCAGAAAGCGATGACTGCGGAGTCAACTGTGAGGAAGTGGCAGAGGCCGCTTGTAGCTGCATAGGTCGGGGTGGATCTCGGTTCGAAGGTTGGCGCATGTCTCGCTCGGGCGGCGACACTACCTGTTCCCGGCCTGCTGGCTGCCTCATGATCCGTTCCTGAGAGCTACCTCGTCTCGGCTGTCTCGAATTGACTGAAGCAGCGGTATAAGTGGAACTGCCAGTTTGAGTCTGTGGCGAAGGCCCACGCGCTTGCAGGGGCTGCCTATCATTGAGGCTCACTGGTGGTCGGCTCGGTGCTCCTTGCGACGGCCTCAGCGGTCCCGGCGGCTGCGAAGTTGACCCGCTGCGTGCTGAATCCACCGCCCTCAGCGGCTGAGGTGATTCCAAACTCTGGCCTGCGCCTGCAGGAAGCGATCTTGACTGGCTGGGCGGTCCTCTCAGACCAGGTACGCCGAGCATTTGCTCAACCTCCTTTGTACTGAAACCAACCAACTCCGGTACTTTTCCCTGGGTATATTTCCTGTATATCTTGACCAGACTACCAATGAAGAACTCCTTCTCCTTCGCGGTCCCAGCCTGCCAGTAATATGGTTTTATAAGGGTAACAGTAAATCCCGAGTCTCCTGCCCATTGCGCGTGCTGCACGTCTTCGTCCGTTGTCGGGTTGGGACTTGAATACGACTCCACACGCGTCAAGTCATCCAGATTCCAGGACTTCCCAATGGAGAAGGTGCCATTGCTGTTCTCGCGCGCCTTGTGCAGACGCACTCGACCGGAGTTGCGGACCGCAACTACGATGACGCGCCCTTTCTTGTTCGATGGTGGAGAGTCTGGCGGTGGAGGAGACTGCGGATATGCTGCATCTTCCTGTACGCGTATGTGGGTTATGTAGGAGTCCAAGACTGTGCACGGCGCATGTCAGCATTCGCTAGTTGGGGTTGCGGGTGTCTCCCATAGCTCGTGGTATGCCTACGGATTCCAGTGTTATCCATCTTGGAGAAGCAACTCTCTATGATCCTCCGCTTCTCGCTCTCGAACCGCTCCGCGCGACTCACGGCGGCTGCTCCTGGTGGAGGCGACATGGCGGTAGCCGACACTTGTCGTGCTTTGGGGTCCTGGCCGGGCGGTCCCCCTCTTGCTGGGCCATTGGACTGACTGCGCGGGCCACGGAGGTTGCCATTGCTTCCTTCCATCCTGTGCCAATATTCGCAACAGCTGCGACCGTGATGCCCTCCACAGTCTACACTGAGCGTACTACCAATCCACTTCTCTGATGTGCGCAGTGGGGGCGATGATGTGATGGCTACAATCTCGACACCCTGACACAGCCATGAAGCTGGAACAGACTATGGCATCGCCAACGCTCCTAAGCGGTACGGTTCGAGCAACGGTAAGGGGGGAACGACGGCGCCGACGAGACCGGCGACACGGCCAGACTGCGACTGTACAAGCCGATGATACGCAAGAAGAATGGAGAGAGTGTATCATGGGGTCAGGGTGACCTGCCTCCTCCCAGTGACAGGCTCGAGAGCTGGGAACCCTAGCACTTGCCCAATGAGGTATGGCTCCCGCTTGGAGACGGGCTGACGATGAGGCTGAAAGTTTTCTCGAGTTCCACCACTTTTTTCGCAACACCGACGCCCAGCGAATTCCTCCCAACCTCGCTCAATTGAAACACTCACAGCACAATGGCGAGCGGCAAGAAACAGCGCGCGCGTGACGCGTCTAACGGCGGATCCAGCAAGGCGAAACAATCGCAGACAGAGATCACCATGCAACCGCCTGCGCCGCTGCTAGATCTGGTCAGCAATTTTCTGGGCGAGTATGGATTCGACAAGGCGGCAGCCAGTCTTCTAAAAGAGGCGCAGAAGAAGGAATCAGAGGCATTCGAAGGTGCAGCTAGCGGAAAACCGAGCTTGGTGAAGATATTGGAGGATTGGGAGAGAGGCCACAAGACGTCTATGGAGGATGCGACGGTGGGAGCTGAAGACACCAGCGCGTCCGATGACAGCAGCAGTGAGGACGACAGTAGCGACAGTAGCAGCGCGTCCGAGAGCAGCGACGATGACACCAGCGCATCCGACACCAGCGATGGCGAAAGCGGTGATTCGGATGATGAATCCGACGTGGATATGGCAGACACGCCATCCAGCTCAGCCAGCTCATCTACATCCGGAAGCTCCACGTCTTCCAGTGCCTCAAGCTCGTCTGAGTCGGATCAGGAAGAGAGCAAAGCGCCAAGAGCAAAAGCAGCCAACAAGCTGAAGCGCAAGGCCGACTCCTCTGATTCCAGCTCCTCAGACTCCGACAGTTCAAGCGATTCTTCCTCTGACTCCGAACGAGAGGCTACGCCAAAGTCAAAGAAAGCCCGAACATCCAGCTCATCCAGCTCATCCAGCTCATCCAGCTCATCCAGCTCAGCCAGTTCATCCTCCGACTCCGACTCCGATTCCTCCAATTCGTCCGGAGCGAAGAAGGCCCAGAAACAGGGCTCATCTAGCTCATCCAGCTCATCCAGCGACGATAGCTCCTCGTCGTCCGACAGCGAAAGTGACAGCGAAGCCGAGCCCGCCACCTCCTCGAAACAACCAAAATCCCACACTAGCAGCAGTAGTAACACCTCCGACTCAAGCGCAACCCTCGCCCACCAATCCCCCACTCGCACCACCACCGCCGCCTCCACATCCACTTCCACAAAACGCAAGCGCTCCGCCTCTCCCACCGCCACCCCCAACGGCACCCTCTCCGCCGGCGCCACCACAAGCGACTCAAACGACAACAACAACACAAAACGCCAGAAGAAGAACAACGTCCCCTTCTCCCGCATTCCGTCCGACATCCGCGTCGATGAGCGCTTCAGCTCGAACGCGTACGTGCCGTACGACTATGCCGAGAGGGCGCATCAGGACTTGATCGTCACGAAGGGGAAGGGGTTTACGAAGGAGAAGAATAAGAAGAAGAGGGGGGCGTATCGGGGGGGGTACATCGATACGATGGGGGTTAAGGGGATTAGGTTTGAGGATTAGGCGGGATTGATCAGGGGGGAAGGGAGGGAGGGAAAGGTCTGGTGGAGAAGCTCGAGGGTGGGAGTTAGTAGGGGACAAGAGTGCGGCATGGTCTTGGCGAGGAGTAGGGCCTTGGTTAAAGTGGACGTGGGAGGGTTGCTCGTCAATTCAAAGGGTTTAGATGGTGGTTATGCGGTTAGCGGAGCAGGGGTTCTCTTGAAAGTAGGTTCCTAGATACCATGGCATGGTGAGAGTTTTTTCTCACGCAAAACTCGTTCCTGGCTTTTCCCTCTCTTTATCTCGGAATAAATTAACGAAGGTGGCAGGGGCTATAGCGAACCAGCAAGCACGAGATTTCCTCATACACATTCAGGAACAGACACATTTTTCCATACATCGATTAAGACCCTAGAAGTCATCTGTTGATACATTTCTTTACACCCACTCATTTCCGAGGCAAGGGTACTATTCTTCTCCGATGAGAATACCATCATAGGAAAACTAGAAACTCTTCTTCACCTTCCACTTGCGTCCGTGCGCTTCCCACCCCGCGAAATCCCAACCTTTGGTAGAGCTTCAGTCCCTGAGGACTTGGGAACAAGGTGACCGTCAACCCTTCGTCTCTCGCCTTATGCTTGCCCCACTCCACGAGCGCCGTACCGGCTCCACGCCGCTGGTCATCGGGATGAGTAGCCAGCACCATGAGGTTCAGCTGCTTCTCGCCATACACCTCATCGAACATCTTTCTCTTGTTGTTTCCGATGCTGGCGCGAAAAGCCTTCATTCTGGAAACATCAGCATCGCGCCGATCCGAGTAGTCTGCTGGAGGTTTCATGGCTGAGGGTTTTCGTAAACAGGTTGACCTGCACGTCGCATCACGACAGACAGAGGCCTTACGAATCCTTCTGGACATCGGTGGGTCCGTTTGGATCTTGAACGTGCGTTCCGGGAAGCTGCCAATGCTTATGGTTATGACCTCCGTCACGTCCGGGTTCCGATTACTGGGCGACTCGGCAAGCACCACTGCGTATGCACCGGCTTCAACGTTCGCCAGATGCTCGGAGTAATGGATGTGCGAGTAGTTTTAGTGATCTTCGGGGAACTGGTCTGCATATGGATAGCGGCAAGGCCAAGCAGGATCGGCAGGAAGCGCCACGAGTCTAGCCGTAGTAATAGTATCAAGGCCGTTGGCCTGAGCCGGACGTATGGAGGTGTTGTGTCTGTTTGCTACTTGAATAGGATCGGTGCACACAGAAAGCGAGAACGATGTGCATAGCTTTGCAGACCGATGCCTGAGAATGACGAACGTGATCGGAATCTCTAGTGAACCGCGTCCAGACAGAGAATTTGCGTCAACCGGAACACGCTCCAATAAGGACCAGTGAGATGAGAACACTTAGAATTGTCCAATAGACGTGAGGTGTTCTCCTACCACCAGCATCCAGATATGCCGAAGTTGTGATCTTGTATGCTTGTACGTCAACCACTGATTGATTCCAAGAGCAGTACACTCCATCCAGAGCCTGCTCACCGCCACCGTTGTTCAACATACACTTCTTGAAGCTCCCCAGTGCCTCGTCGGCGGTCAGGTTACCACGACCGCGGAAGTCGTTGCCTCTGGGTAGATCGCAGTGCTCGAAGCAATGGTGCGAGTCCTCCTTCCGCGCAGCCCAGCCGCAACAGCGGTCAAAAGCTTGAGTATTGTTCGGCCCCACAGCATTGTTCCCGACAAGTCTGATCGCGCATGAGGGACCGGATGAGGGCATAAGGCCCACCGCGAGGGAAGGATGGATGAGGTCGCAAGTGATGTTGTTAGGACCAAAGAAGTTGTATTCAGGCGGCACCGTCTCGAATGTGTTCGCCTGACAGGCCACTGTATCGTCTGAGATCACCTGACCGTCGGCGGCGAGACATGCCCCGAATGACTGGCGTAGTCGCTCAGTCTCGTTGCTCGAAGTCGAATTCCCCACGTCAAATCCACCCAGCGCCCAGGTGGACGGAGTATATTTATGCCAGTCATCGCGTATATGACACCATTGGAAGCACTGATCGGCCGCTTGATAC
>JAKLMF010000599.1:0-12713 GCA_022813555.1 Botryosphaeria agaves | reverse complement strand
GAGCACTATTGACACATGTCCCTTCTAGCCATATCGGTTGGTCCCGATTCATCCAACAATACTCTCACCAGACATCTCTTGACCGAATGGTTCGACACACAAAGCATTCTTGATTTAGGTCTCGGGGCGGCCTTGGCAGCCGCGCCCAAGCAAGCCGCCAACTTCTCTGCTTACAACGCCGCCCTACGGTCTATCAGGCCTTGGATCATCGTACGTGTTGGTAATGCAACGACGACGGATCCAGATGGGCATGCGGATGTGCAGGTAGTGTGTGCGAGGGCGAAGGACGTGAAGGCGGGAAGTAGAGTCCCAGACGCAAGCAGTACCAGTACCATAACAGGAGCTGGTGGGCGTTGGATTATGTATCTAGCCGTGTTCATAGCCACGGCTGTGGTTACATAGGGCTTACATAAAACGATTGTCCACGCTAATGCTGTATGCGAGCAACAACCCGAGTCGGATAGTAGGCACATGAGAACAAAGGAGTAGGAATCAGTATTCCTAAAGTAACACCTTGTGAAACAGCGGGAGCCGTTGTTCCTGGAGAGTCAGCGGTAGATCGTAGTGGATACAAGACATATTCGCCGGATGTGCCGAACTAAGCTACCACTACATGCATGACAATGGCTCACTCCACAAAGTTTCTCCGCCTTGATGCACCACAACCAGCGATTGTGGGAATGTAGTCACCAGTGCACTAGGTGTCCCCCCGCTCTACATCATAGCTCGAAACCTACAGGCGTATACCCTTCTGCTGTAGCGGAGGCTATCTAGCGAAAGAGTTAAGTTTCGATTTTATGGCATACAATCGAACATTGAAATAAGTTACGCACGTGCAGTAAGACGGGCAGCGCGACCAGTGATCTGCAAAAGACGATGTGATATGATGAGATACTGCCTCCGAATAACAGCCAAAGCTGCACAGTGATCTCGTCGGCACCAATCGAGATGGTGTTGTTTGTAGTAGACAGCAAGACTCGTCGTAGTGGTCATCAGCGCCTGAACAGAACCATTTTGTGCTTGGAGAACGGCGTTCGAGTTGCTCTACGACCGCAATGGAGAGCGCCTGAGGAAATCCGATAGGTTCGTTCCAGACTTCGCGAAGAAATCCGTCTCGATGGAAAGAAAGTAGTGAAGGAGAGGCCGCGAAGCGAGAGATGGTTCGATCGTAAAGGACGGTAGGATTCGTCATGAATGGCAGATCCGTTTGTTTTCTTTGAAGTGAGGAACAGATACTACCGCTGAAGGGGGTGCGAGATAGTATCGAGCGTGGTCGAATATTCATGCTGAGTGTTCTCGGAACGACCCTTCCTTCACTCATGTGATGAGCTGAGAGTTGCTCATTGCTTTGGACGCGTGGACTGGAGTAAGCAGCAACTAGCCCTTGGAGAGTTGTGTCATGGTCCGAGGAAGTGACAGCAGTGGGTAGTGTAGGCGGAATCTAGCCTCGATCGGAAGCAAGCTTTCGTTCGCCGAGTGTGCTGTGTTGTTCTTCCCGGTCACCTTGACAGGCAGAGTGTGTGACGGCCGCATAATGCGTCGGCACTCATCTGGTAGCCTTCGTTGAAGTTGAGGTCTCGTCATTCTTGTATGTGTAACCCTTGCTCTTGAGAACGCTCTGTTGGAATGAGCTTCGTAGGCATGCTCCGTAAGTTCATATTCGTGATGAATGACCGGATTTGCGGTACATCGGACGGACTGATGTGGCTGGCCGATTCGTATCTCTGCTGGAAGCAGCCGGCTGACACATTGGTGTACTGACATGCCACAGGTGAGCGACACTCTCCGCATCGACTGTCATCTTGGAACAGGAGCTGCAAGAGTGACCCCATCATCAGGGACCGGACGCATTTTGCACGTGGGTGGGTACTAGACGAGACAACAACAGACTTTGTGGAAAAACACGGTATGACTGGGCAAGGCATCTGGGTGCTCCACGCTGAACAATCGTGTTTTCTTGGTGCTGCAAGTGGAGGCAGAGACGACAAAAACAACATTCCCTGAGGAAAACCCCATCTTAAGGTAGATTATCAGAGTGATGTCATCGACACATGGCACTAGGATCCCTCAGCCAGGGACAAAGAAAAATTCCTTGTGTTGGTAGTGTGGTCAATCCGATGGGTGGTGTCGCAGCCGCTGGTGTGAGCATGTCTCGCGAGGACAAGCTTGAAGCGGTCCGCTATCGAATCGAAGAATGAGACACCCAAACTTCGCACCGTGAGCATTGAGGACGTCTCAGGCGGATAGCGACACGAACTGCATTATTCATCGTTCGAACTAGACAAAGGGGGCATATACTCGTTAGAATTGATCCGCATGAAGAGCAGTATCCGGAAGGCCCGCCAAGGACATTCTAACGAGCCATCACTCGATAACTACGTATGGAGAGCGAGGCCCTTGAGTGGTGGACGATACAGTCCGCCTGCATCCCGCGGCCTACCTTGTTGTCACAGCCATAGTTATGCTTGACATAAAACAGATCTTTCGATGGGGCAAATCAGATGCGTGAAGACCGACACGAATACGTGTAATGGAAGACCTGACTGAACAAACCCCTTCACTGGCGTCAGGAAAGTTGTGTGGATAACTTGTCTCGCCCGAGAACCTGCCTTACCATGACGGATACCAGCAAAACGAGAAGACAAGCCTACGCCCTCTTGATCTGAGACAGCAAGCGACAGCTTTGCGTCAAAGGAACAGTTGCTCTTGAGAAATTGCGGCACAACAGTCTCCGACATCGGAAAGATGACACACCTGCAGAGACGAGTGTATCTCAAACTCATCGTCGCCGTATCGCCTGAGCAGGAAGCGATCCGAAACCTACAAACGCCTCGTGGACCGTCAAGCAACACCCGTCGCAAACAGCATTGTGCAGACTTGCGGCTGCCGAACGACGCGAACGACACGAACAAACCGAATGAAACACTTCCATCAACCACACTCACCTTTCCCAAAAAAAAAAAAACATCGGCTGCCCATGTCTCCAGCGATCCCGGCGTCCCCGGCCCAGCCCTGCCAGCTCACCTCAGCCTTGTCACCTCCTGACTCGGCAACCTGACAACGCAAACAGCAGCCTGAGCGCGCCATTGCTCGACACGAAAAACACCCAGAGCTCAAGAAAGAAGTCTGACAGCTTTCGGCCCTTTCTTCAGCTCAGCCCTGCCAACGCGGTGTAACGGCGCGCTGTCACTTTCCAGCCCTGTGCTGGTGGTGGCGGCGGGCTGGGCTCATGCAGGGCGCATGCAGGGTCGCCTCACCAGCATATGCATAATCTCCATCGGGCGGGTGCGTGCGGGTGGAGAGGGGAGGGGTGAGACCGGGCCTCCTCCGTGTGCGAGTGTGTGTTGTTTGGGTGAGGCCTGGAAGAAGGGGGATGGGACGCCTTAGAGTTTGAAGTTCTGCCGTGCGACGGAGGGCGTGGGGTCCAGATGCCGCTTGCTGGAAGGGAAATGCCGGGGCCGCCGAAACCGCTTCACTCTGAGTTAGGTACGACGCATGATCTGTCAATGTTTGGGTCAGGGAGATGAGGGCTGAAGGAGATTAATCAGCTGCGTGTCAGCGGGTTCCTGACACGGATCTCACATACCACCCACCATGCTCGTCCAGCTGCCGTGAGCGCGTTGGTTGGGTTTCGGCGCGCTACGATCTTTCATTTGAGCACAGTCGCAATAACCAATGTCGCGGTGGTGTCAGCCGGCGCGGGAATAATGTCTTGATTGGGTTTTGCGCAACAGGGTCGGTATCTAGCAGCGCGGAGAGTGCTCCATCAAAACTGTTAGACCAACCGCCGGGCTGGCGGGCTCCTGCATCCCGCTAGGGCGACTGGAGGCGGAAGAGGCGCCGTTGGTGGGCATTGGCAGCATTCTAGAATCTCTGGGCATGGAGATCACGAGCGACAAGGGTAAGCGATGGAGGGGTCGGGAGGTCAGCGCGGTAAGGTGTTGGATTCTTGTGCTTCATCACCGTTGGACGAGCTTGCTTGATCGCGGTTGGGAAATCGGGGCTGTGTGGTTTCTAGGTGCTGACAGGTACAGCATCTGACGAACGGTGATTTGATGGAGGCCTGGATGATGTTCAGCTCAGGGGAACCCGAGCGCGAAATCTGTGCGCCTGAAGCAGAAAGTGTCAGAGGTGGTCGCGCAAGCTCAGAGGGATCAGGAGTAATTCTGGTAAGAACTGTCATTGACTCTAGAATGCCTCATTCGAGATGTGTTCTACAGTGACGCCGGAAAATGCAGTAACGACGGTGGTATCTCCTTATTGCAGTCCCAAACCCGCAGCTTGACACCCAGCCAAAGCCGGGTCCAACAGCCGTGTGCAACGCCTTTCCAAGCATCCCATCCCGTCCCAGATGCATTCCGCCCTGTAAGCCCTAGAAGTACATTACTCCGCACCCTGGTTCAGGGTCCAATATGCGTACAGTAGTAGCTGCAGCCCATCCAAACGCCACGGTAAGACGACAATGCAGGCCTGTTGGGCCTGCCCAGATTTCGCACGATGACACCAGGCCAGCCTTGAGGAGTCTCGAGATGTGTCTGAGCATCAGATTGGCATGCCCCAGCCGACCTTGAACAGCTCCCACGCGAGGCCGGGCGTCTCCTTGACGACGGCCCCAACGTCCTTTCTGCGCGCCAAATCTGGATATTCGCGGAAGGTCTGAACAACGATGTCGCGCAGACCTCGGTCGGTGTCGACGGTCGTCTCATAAACGTGCTCCAATGCTTCAGGCAGCTCGGCCGAGGTGAAGTGGTGTGACATTTGCGAGGAAAACTTCTTGCGCGCAAGATTCTTGAGACCGGTAATGCCGTACCTGCGAGTAGAAGGTCAGTCATGGAATCAAAGCCAACACAGCACTTCGAAAACTCACTTCTCCGCGATCGCGTACACTTTGGCGTGCACGATCAGATGTGGCTGCGTGGGATCCGGCTCCTGCTCTCCGGCAATGAGCTCAAGTGGCTCAACCTCCGCATCTTCCGACTCCTCCTCCGGTGGAGGCATCTTCAGGAGCTCCATTGGGTTCGGCGTGTCCTCCGATGGCGGCGTGAACGGGTTGGACATGTGAGGGTTGGCGCCAGTGTATGCTGCGGTTGCGAGGAGCGGGTCTTCGACCAGTGCGAGATTGAGCTTCTTGGATCGTCGTCGCCTGTGCGTAGGGGAGGCAGGTGGTGTGTTGCTGCTCACTGAAGAGCCGCGAGATGTGCGCCGCGACTTGATGGTTCGCAGGTAGTCGAGGTGGTAGAAGTATTGCACCATGTGCTCCACGGCCTCCTCGTCGTCCTCACTGAGGTCGATAACACCAGTCTCGGCTTCCTTGAACGGGCTACTGCAAGCACCATCAAAGAAACCAGAGCGCGAGCAGATGATGGCTCGGTGGACAGCCCATTTCCTGCTGCCGCAGACTATTGAGAGATCTGAGTATTTGCCAGCTTCTAGCAATCTGGATCAATGTCAGCGATAATGCGCATTAGCAATGGCATGCTCAAACTTACGTTGCCAGAGCGGACATGAGTTCATAATTGGGATGATCCATGGCGTCGGCGAGAGAGTAGAAGCAACGTTTGGAAGCAGACAGGATTGGAAGTATGAGAATGTGATGGAGAAGATGAGTGACTGTAAGGTAGAATGGATGGTTTTATGCTTGTTGCACAGCTACCAGAAATTTTTCAACCAACAGCGTGGATGTAGCACAGCCCCAAGATTATGCAGACAGCTGAGAACTGTTTTGTGACAAGGTAGAGGGGAAGCCAACACCTTATTAGTAGAGATGGCTGCGGCACCAACAGTTGATGGGACAATATATGGAGCCTGGACTTCAGGTAAGTTTTATGGGCAGTAAGACGGAAGGTCCAACAGAGCGCCATGGGCGTTTTTGTAGCGCTGCTAGTTACTGCGGCATGGCTACGCACGTCAGTCACCGCGCAAGCCTTGGATCTGGGGTCACAAGGTGCATGGGTGCGCTTTGCCCCAATGGTATGGGCAGCTTGCGACGACGCGGCGAGTCGAACAAAAGAAGCAGCCCTAATCGAGGAATGGGGGTGGGATCTAGAGCGGTTCAGAAATGATGAACGTGCCACGCTGCTGGGACGATGGGCTGCTGCTGGCTTGGGCGAGCAGATCGGAGCGTCCTGAGGCGTCAGCTGGCTTGCTTCTTGGGGCTGCGCGCTGGAGTTCGCCGAGAAGGGCCAAGCGATTGTGGAGAGGGCGAAGACCAGATTCCGCGCGGGTGAGGGCGAGTGGCGAAGTCGGGAGCGGTCGCTCGGTCGCAGAGCCGGCGCGATGTGGACGCGGCTACGAGATGAGAGGGATCGAGGCAGAACGAGGGATGGAACGAACCGGGCAAAGAACGGCGACAGAACAAGGGCCTTCGCGAGAGGATGCGGGGGTTATTGGCTGGCAGGCTAGCCAGCGTAAACCGTGGGCGAGCGCCATGTGCGACGGCGCACCGTTGTGGGGGCGCTGCATTGGATGCTGGTCCGTGGGTATAGCCTTACGCGGGAGGGGTATGGGCGGGCGTGGGCAATGTTTGGTGGAAGGGCAGATTGGATGACAGATTGCAGGGCAGAGGAAGGCCGGGCGACGCAATTTCTGGCCGCGGTGCTGATCATCGGTGCAAGGAGATGCCGACTTATCCTGCCTGATGGAATCAATTGCGGCGCTGCATGCTCTGCAAAAGCATAAACGGCTCTGCGCATGATCTGGGTGCTGACGAATGTTGCTGTATTGGGGACTGATGAGCCTTCTTTGTTCACTGCTGACTGTTCACTCGCTTTCCTCGCTTCGCTCGCTTCGCGATTTGTAATGTCGGCGGGCTCGCGCTTGTGTCAGTTGCTTCAAACATCAGAGACAACTTTCCAGGAAGTTCTGGGCGTGACTTGCGTGCCAAGCGTGAGTGTCAATGGTCATCTGACTGCACGTGACGGACGGCGCGGTGTTAGCGGTCGCCGACTCGCCTCCAGCTGCCGCATCTCAGACAGTGGCATGCTTCCAAACGCGACGTCGTTTCGTCGTCTGCTGGCGTGTTCGCAACCTCTGGTACCTCTCTGCACTGGCACGCATCCTGAAACGGGCAGACAGCCTCTGGCGCTTCTTCCAACGCTCTCTGCAGCATAGTGCCACTCCTTGCAGCCCGTTCCTCATCTTCTGACCCTTCCGCCGCATCACGCGCCTGCTCCAAATCTTCCATGGCTGAGTACCGTTTATCCGCGTCGTTGGAGGGTCATGAGGACGACGTAAGCTCCCCTCCCCGCTCAGTCCCCCTCTCTCCCACATTTCCCCTTTGGGTAAGACCGGCAGTTGCTGAGGCTGCATAGGTCCGCAGCGTTGTGTTCCCTGACCCTCAGGTCGTCCTCTCTGCTTCGAGAGATGCGACTGTCCGCCAGTGGAAATTGCTGTCAGCCCGACCGCCAAGCTACGATTGCACCCTGGTCTCGCATGGCTCCGCCTTCATCAATTCGCTAGCCTATGTCCCACCTTCCTCGCAGTATCCAGATGGCCTCATCATATCTGGTGGCAAGGATACCATCATCGAGGCGCGCCAACCAGGCAAAGCCCCACAAGACAACGCAGACGGCTTACTGCTAGGCCACGCGGCTAATGTTTGTGCGCTGGACGTCAGTGAGGATGGGCAGACGATAGTGAGTGGCAGCTGGGATACTGAGGCTCGAGTCTGGCAAGTGGGTCAATGGGAAGCTACAGCAGTGTTGAACGGGCATGAGGGCAGTGTATGGGCGGTTCTGGCCTACGACAAAGAAACCATCATCACAGGTACGCTATGGCGGGTCAAAGAACGGCGGGGTTGCCGAGCATAACACCGTACGACGATGTCCTACAGTGGCACTAACAGCAATCTCTATCAACAGGTTGTGCAGACAAGCTTATACGCGTTTTCCACCCTTCCGGTAAGCTACTACGGACATTAAAAGGAAGCACGGACGTCGTTCGAGCCTTGTGCAAGTTACCACCAAAGCATCCGTCAGGCGCCCAGTTTGCTTCCGCAGGCAACGACTCGATAATCCGCCTTTGGACGTTAGAAGGCAAGCAAGTCGCACAACTTCATGGTCATGAGAACTTCATTTACTCGCTAGCTGCGTTAACAAATGGCGAACTCGTCAGCTCGTCAGAAGACCGGACAGCACGGATATGGAAGGGCGACCAGTGCATCCAGACGATAACGCATCCCGCGATATCAGTATGGTCTGTGACGGTATGTAAAGAGAACGGGGATATCGTCACGGGAGCTAGTGACCGTGTAGTCCGCGTCTTCAGCAGGTCTAAGGACCGCCAAGCTGCGCCTGATGCTATTCGTGCTTTCGAAGACGCGGTGAAATCATCTTCCATTCCGCAGCAGCAGGTTGGCAACGTCAACAAGGAACAGTTGCCGGGTCCGGAGTTCCTGCAGCAAAAGTCAGGTACGAAAGAGGGGCAGGTGCAGATGATCCGGGAGTCCAACGGCAACGTCTCCGCATATCAGTGGTCGACAGCCGCCAACCAATGGATCAACGTAGGCACGGTGGTGGACGCCGTTGGCAGCAGCGGCAGAAAGATCACCTACCAAGGGAAGGACTACGATTATGTGTTTGATGTTGACATCGCCGAAGGCGCACCGCCGTTGAAGCTGCCTTACAACCTTTCCCAGAACCCTTACGAGACTGCGAGAAAGTTCATTGATGATAACGAACTCCCAATCAGCTATTTGGACCAAGTCGCAAACTTTATTGTTAGCAACACGCAAGGTGCAACAATCGGCCAGTCTGCGAACACTCAAACACAAGCTCCAGGTGTAGACCCATGGGGTTCAGAGTCACGTTACCGACCGGGCGAAGTAGGCGCTCCAGCACCGCAAAACCAACCCGCCGAATCACGACCAAAGATGCTTCCGCAAACCCAGTACCTCTCGATCACGACTGCGAACCTCAAAACAATCCAAAAGAAGATCGAAGAGCTGAATCAGCAACTCATCGACCAAGGTTCCAAAGCCCTCGCCCTCAACCCCACCGACCTGAAAGTCCTAGCAGCCACAATAAAGCAACTCGAAGCCGCCTCCCCAAACCCCGACGCCGACAGTCCGGCGCTGCTCGAAGGCGTCGACGTCGCCATCAAAATCGCCACCGCCTGGCCCGTCGACAAACGGCTCCCTGGCCTGGACCTGCTCCGCCTCCTCGCCGCCGCCTCCCCCTCCGTCGCCATCTACACGTCCTCGGGCGACCAAACGCTCGTCGACGTGCTCGCCGCCTCCGGCGTGTTCGATGGCGCGGCAGCCCCGCCGAACAACACGATGCTGGCGCTGCGCGCGCTGGCGAATTTGTTTATGACGGAGCAGGGACGGTTCGTTGCAGACGGGGAGTTCGAGAAGATTCATGGCCTCGTGCAGCCGTTTATCTCGTCTGCTATTGGGAATAGGAATCTTATTATTGCGGTCACGACGTTGTATATCAATTTCGCGGTGCAGTTGACCGCGCCGTCGCATAATGCCGACCGTGCGCTCACGCTGTTGGACGACCTCACGAAAATTATCAATACGGTGTCGGACAGTGAGGCGCTGTATCGCGCGCTGGTGGGTGCGGGCACGCTGTTGGCGCTCGGGGAGGACTTCAGGACGGCGGCGAAGGAGGTGTTTGGGTTTGATACGGTGCTCAAGAGGGCGGAGAGCGTGGGGAAGGAGCCCAGGATTAGGAACGTCGTTGCTGAGTTGCGGGATGAGCTGGGCCCGTAAGCTGGGGCCTGTGCTTGGGGGGGACCATGGGTGTGTCTGGGTTGGGACCCTTGGGTTTGATGGGCTGCTGGGCTTGGTCCGATGGCCGGGAGGACCCAAGTGGGATGGTCCGTCTGGCATAGATGCCAGTGTTCAGATGTGGGTGGGGGTGGAGTACGATGTGGACGAGATATGAGTGGTATGACATCATTGTGTGGCGCTTGGGTTAGAGCGGGTTGCATGGAAGATAGATGAGAGCTGAACATACGCTGGCGAGCTACCATTGTCACGACCGAAAGGCGTTTGGCATGCATGTGTGCCTGAGAGTGGGTGGTTTGATGTCGGCTGCAGCTATGACTTGCATGAGAGACGGCCCTGCTGCACGGCCGATCCCGCGCGGAGTTGTGCGGTGCGGCTCTCCGCACATTTCCTCTCCGCTCACAACGTTCATGGCGCTTGCATATGACGTCCGCGTCTCTTCTCAAAGAGTGGGTTCCAATTGCAACTGGAAACTCTACGCGTGCTCATGGGGTGGATGAGGTACCGTTCGGATGTCCGTCTATTCTCCGCCCTTGTCCGTGCTCCCCGTGATGCCGCCCGGGCCCCAGCGCGAGTTTGCGTCCCACCCTTTCTGACCTGCGCAAGTATACCCTGCCGGAGAACTACCCTGGTGGACAGTCGGGGGTGATGACGCTTGCCGGACCGGGCCGCATCGGCTGCTGCGCCGTGTGCAGCTGGGGGGGTATAGGAGACGAGGGGAGAGAGATGCGGCTTTCCTGAGTGAAAGAGAGTCCACTCTCTGCATGTAGGAGAGTTGGGGAGATCAGACAAACAATGATAAATGGCAGCGGTGAGTAGAAGACGAATGCAATTTAAGATATGAAGCACAGGGCGCAAGCCAGCCATTTGTGGATGTGCTCGGATTGCTAGACCCATAAGGCACAAATATGCACTTTCTCTAAAGACTTCTATGTGTGCCTTGCGCAAGTGGTCTATGTGAGTTCCAGAAATCTAGTTATGTTTCCGTCAATCTACCTGCAGTTCACAGTTCACAAGTGGCTACGGAGACAACCCGAGATATCCTGAAACGGGCGTGGTGCGGTTTATCAATTCGTCATTCCAGCATTGTGGCCTCAATAACGTGGATTCATCGGCATCTGGCTGCCATACTCAGACTCCTTCTAATCTGTAACTCCTTCCGTTATTCCTCCATATCATTCTCTTGCTTCTCTTCTTCCTTCTCTGCTCCAGTGCCCGTCCTTTCAAGTACCTTCTGTCTCAGTCGCGTCACTAATCCGGAAACTGCGTGGCAAGGAGTGTCGGCTGCCTTTCCGCAAGCTCTGTAACGTTTCGTAGTCCGTCCAACAGCTTCATCGTGCGGTGCAACCGCCGCATAATAGCGGCGTCTGCAGCGTTCAAAGAGAAAGCAGCCCAAAACCACTTCGTAATATGGGACATTGTCAAGGAGCGAAGGTTCGTAGAGATCTGCTAGAGACTCTGAGAGGGGTTAGTCAGGGGAAGGAATCCAAAGTCGAGGACTAGATTGCGACTCATGATCCGGTTCCCGAACACGCTCGAGGATTCAGACATATCCAGGGGAAACCCCAGGACTCACCTCAGATTGCGGCTTCATGGAGCGCGAAGGCGTCTGTCTCAGGTGACAAGACAGGCCTAGAGAGACCACGCTCTCCCTCACTGCTGGAAAGCCCTTGACTCGCCAAGTCATGTGCTGGATGCTCAGACACCGGCCTGGGTTGAGTGCGCCGCTCTGAAGACCAGGCAGACGACTGCCTTGCAGTTTATCGGATCGGGTTTCTGGACGCGCACCTTCCCTTATCTGTGGCAGTCGTTGCCCCACCATTCTAGCAGTGAGATTATGGAGGTGATAGAGCGCGAGGGCTTCGACATGTATGTCGTTCTCCATTGTGCGCGGATCGGTGTGACAATGACTGTAAGTAAGCAGCCGACCAAATTCGGCCTTGAACCCTACTCTGGCCACGATGCTGGCGGTCGGCTTGTTGTCCAGCTGGAACACCACAACGCGGTGATCGTGAAACTCGGGATAGAGGAGCTGAGCGTTGGCTGTCTTTGCCATCAGCGTGACAGTCATAAAGGTATGTTGGGTGCTTACCGAGGATCTGCTGTTGAAACCAAGCAGCGTTTGCAGTGTCATCAATGAAATCATTTGCTGGCTGAGGAACATTTTGAAAAGTCTGATTGACTTGAGCATTCATGGTGACAAGAAAAGTCGCCAAAAAATGACGAAAACAGGTTGAAGAGGTGATCAAGCGGATTTCTCCCCTTTAATAATGATTGGAAAGAGTGTGCTGTGTGCTAGGTAGGAAACCACTAACAAACCTTCCAGGATCTAGCAATGAAAGATCTACTGCCTTCTAAACATAGCATGAAAGAGGTTGTTTGGAAGACCGAAGCAGCGTGATTGGATGAAACAGTGCGAAGTCTCCTGGCGGTGTCCGTCAAAGCAATATGCAGATCCACCCAGAGAACAAGCGCAGGTACGCATGGGCGCATATGACCTTGATGGCGTAAAACTCCATACCCTCGAATGGCTGTACTGATTGCGTTGATACTAGATACAAGTATCTCACTCGCCATCAAAGCAAGTCCTGCCAAAGCATAGTAGAGTAACTCAACCATTAGCAAACTCCTAGGTCCCTCCTTGTGAACGTCTTGCTTAGATATCGGTCTTTTTTGTCAAATCCATTCCTTTTAAATTCTTTAGGAGTAGCGGTATCGATTTCGACGAGCTGTCGACGAGCAACCCGCAATACTTGATCCGCACTAGACGTCCTGGATCCCAATGCTCCGTACTCACGATTGTTTACCGTTGTTCTTGGAGTACGGCCACACAGTGCCATTGAGAGTGCGAGACATGCTCGACTAGTCTTGATGCCAATTCTGACCAACAACTCAATTCTCAATACTTAATACCTCGAACACATCGTTACAAATACATCAAGCAGGCACTCAGAGATAACTGGCAAACGTCTGAACGAAGAAA